>PISX010012171.1:0-61798 GCA_004024625.1 Mellivora capensis
AGCAAACTCTGCCCAGCTAATCCTATAGGGCTAATATAATCCTGCTTCTAAAACCAGATAGGAACTAGGCAAAAAGGAAAACTGTAGGCCTATATTACTTATAAGTAGATGCAAAAATCCTAAACAAAACATTGCTAACTGGGGGCGCCTGGGTGGCTCCGTCAGTTAAGTGTCCAACTCTTGATTTTGGCTCAGGGTTGTGAGATCGAGCCCAGCATCAGGCTCTGTGCTGGGCCTGGAGCCTACTTAAGATTCTTTCTCTCCCTCTGTCCTCTCCCCCAACCGCTCTCACTCACTCTCTAAAAAAAAAAAAAAAAAAAAAAAAAATCGCTAACTGAATTCAAAGTATTAAAAATACATTAAAAATGTATTAGAAATGATACATAATATTCAAGGAATTCATGGATAGTTCAGCATCAGAAAACTCTTCCATTTAATTCAAAGTTAACAGAGGGAGGGACACCTGGGTGGCTCAGTTGGTTAAGCGGCTGCCTTCGGCTCGGGTCATGATCCCAGCGTCCTGGGATCAAGTCCCATGTGGGGCTCCTTGTTTGGCAGGGAGCCTGCTTCTCCCTCTGCCTCTGCCTGTCACTCTGTCTGCCTATGCTTGCTTGCTCTCTCTCCCTCTCTCTGACAAATAAATAAATTTTTAAAAAAAGTTAACAGAGGGAGAGAAATAATGTATGATAATCTAAATTGGTCATTTTATAAGAATCAGAACATTTTTAAGACTTAAAAAATGGCGCAAAACTTGAAGTGGAAAAAATTTTATTTAATTTGATAAACTCTCTACATCCCCAAAAAAGTAATATACATAACAGAAAAATTTTAGGCATATATATCTTCACATCCTGGACAAAAACAAGATGGCCCTAATAATATCTCATACTGTTTAACAAAGTATTAGAAATTCTAATTAACACTATAAGGAAATCAGATTGTGAAGTTTGGAAGGGAAGACCTAAAACTGTCATTATTTATAGATGTGACTAACCATCTAGATAGGCACCAACAGAATTAACAGACCAATTATTAGAACAAGAAAATTCAGCTAAAATTGCTCAGACATGAGATTCACTTACAAAACTCAGTATTTTCCTACACCAGTGACAGCCAACTAGAAAATGTAATAAAAAAATGAAATACCAAGATGTAATAAATACAGTATGTAATAAAAGAAATCATAAATAGAACAAAGTACAATAAAAAAATCACATCATAATTGCAACAAAAATTACTTATCAGAGAATTAAACCAAGAACTTATTTTTTTTAAAGATTTTATTTATTTATTTATTTGACAGAGAGAGAGAGAGAGTTATTTCACAAGCAGACAGAGAGGCAGGCAGAGGGGGAGAGGAGGAAGCAGGCTCCCTGCTGAGCAAGGAGCCCGATGTGGGGCTCGATCCCAGGACCCTGAGACCGTGACCCGAGCAGAAGGCAGAGGGTTAACCCACTGAGCCACCCAGGCACCCCTAAACCAAGAACTTATAAGGACCTCCATGAACTGAACTTTAAAACTTGAATCAACTTACAAACTTTGGAGAGGATGACTTAATATTAAAACCAAGTCAACTCTCCCCAGACTAATGAAGAAATTCACTGCAATCCCCTTCATAAGTACAATTCTATGTATAAGTAGGAGTATGTGTGTATGTTCTTTGAAAAGGAAACTTGGTAAATCTACACTGAAAATTATGTGGGCTAATGGAAGATACATGAAGAACAAAGTCAACTTTCAAAAACAAAACAGCAAAGAGGGGATGACTTTCCCTACCAAACAGTAAGACCTACTATAAAGCCACAGTACTTAAAAAAAAAAGCCTCCTGCAGAGTTGGCACAAGAACAGAAAACATATCAATGCAAAAACACAGAGAACTCCAAGACCAACCTCCCTAAGTATGGGAACTTAACAGAGGTAAAGGAGATGGGAAGAGGATGGATGATTTTAGACTAGTGAAAAATGGCTCTCTCTACTAAGCAAATTATAACCAAATCCCTGTTTATCCTCATGCATGAGGGGAGGGCATGCTTTAAGTAAATTAAAGATCTAAATGTGAAAGCTAAAAATCTTAGGGCTAACAGAAACAAATGTGGGAGGATCTCTCTGGGCTCAGGGAAAAGCAAGGAGGCTTACTTATCAACACTTGAAAAGCACAAACCATCATGCACAAATTTGCTGGATTTGATTACCTCAAAATTAAGAAGTAGTGTTTAATAAAAAAAAAAATAACATGGGCCAATTAAGAGTCAGATGATAGGTTGAGATTTTTTTCAAAGTCTAAAACTGACAAGGGATTAACATCTAGAATATACAAGGAACTCTGTAAAGCAGTAGTAAGAGGGCATCAAGTCCAATAGAAAAATGGGCAAATGATATGACAGGCAATTTACAGAAAAAGAAGCCCCCAAAGCTAATAAGCACATGAAGTGATGCTCAAACTCATTAGCAGTCAAAGAAATGCAAATTAAAACAAGATAGCACTTTACACCTTTAGACTGGCAAAAACTAGAAAGCTGGGTAATGCCAATTAATGGCAGAACTGAGGAAGATAGGATCCCTCACACATGGCCAATGGGAGTGTAAATTGGTAAAGCCTCTTTGGAGAGTCGTCCCATAGTACTTATGCAAATTAAGCACACACACACTCCAGGATCCACGGGAATTCTAACATATGTGCACAATGGGAAATCTACAAGGATGCTTGCTGCAGGTTTGTGGGAGGACAGCGGTACCCTGGGTTGGCCCGTGCTGTTATTATGAAGCAAAGGATCGTAAGGACACATAGTGACATGGATAGTTCTTAAAAAGTTAGTATTACACAATACATACAGCTTACATAAACCTTAAATACATACACGCCCCCCCAACGGTATGCATGCGTCTTTCCAAAAGCTCCAGCAGACGAGCCGCATTTGTCTTGTCCATCCATATCAGCACAAAGTCACTGATGTGATGATCTCTTATTATTACACTGACTTAATGGGATCTTTTGTATAATGTGGAAGCAATCCAGATCAACTCAGACAATTTTATGGCAGAGGATGGGAGAGTTAAGGTAACCTTGGGACAAAACGACGAAACTACAAACAACTATGGCTGTCCTGTTTTAGACCATCTTTTCTGATCGGGATAGAAAAGAATGTGTTCCCCAAATCAGTGGCTGCACCCTAGGTATCTGAGGATCTAGGAATGAATCTGCTCCAGGCACAATACCACACCCAAGAGGGCAGCTGCCGTCCGCACCTCGGTGAATGAAAAGTGGAACAAGGCTCTTTTGGAGAAGAGGGGAGACCTCCATGATGAGCAGGGGCAGCCCCTCTGTTCAACCCAGTAGGCGGGAAGACAGCACAGGCCAGGCAAGTCCGGGGCTGTCCACTGATGGAGTATACACCTGATGGCTTCTCTTTTATTTGTGAAGAACTGCCTTTTACACTTATCATTATTTGGGGGAGAATTTTCCCAAATCTTTGTTCCTTAAAGATGCCATTTTCAAAGGCCACACCATATTCCGTCCTGTGGAGATGTACAATTCATTTGGCCAATCCCCTGCTGTTGGCCGGTGGGCACCCCCTGGGGCTAAGGACATCAGCCCCCTCCACAGGGGGCCAATGGCTTTCAGCACTTCTGCTCCATGGAAGCCTGGCTCTCCCTGCTCTGGGGTCCTCTTTTGGGGGCTTCTCCAGCACAGCTCTGTCTATGTGAACCCCACCTCCACCTCGCCCATCCGAGACAAGCCTGGCAGCGGGGTGGGGGTTGGGGCTCCCCAGCACTGTCCCTGCATGGCTGTGCACATCCAGTCAATCCGTAAACCCAGAAAGTCACTACACACTCATACAGACACACACACACAGTACAAATACCCACTCAGCACTTCTTAAAAACACAAATGTTTATCCACAGACACACCAGAGCACACAAACCATTCTGAACCCAGAGACCATCTAAATATACATACAGACACTTGCACAGATGTACACACATGCACATAATACATACATGTATATGATGACACACGGGTACATAGATACCCCAAATCCACCCCCACCCCAAACCCACTACTCCCAGAACCTTCTCCATCCTGGCTGAGGGTGATTCTCTCCTAGTTTCTCAAGCCAGAAATCTCGGGAGTCATCCCTGACTGCATTCTCTCACTCTGCATCCCAATCCGTCAGGACATCTTGTTTCCAGGACTTTCCCCAAATATCCATAATAAACCACTTCTCACCACCTCCAGCCTTACCATGGACCACTGGACTACCTGGGCTAGGCTCCTAACTGGCTTCCCTACTCTGCCTTTGCCCCAGAGACTATTCTGAAAGCACCACTGTGATCCTTCAAAAAAGCTGGTTAGAAAACACCACACTTAGAACCCTGCAAAGACTCCACATTTCACCCACAACTAAAAGCCAAGTCCCTAGGAGAGAGCCAAGGATTCAGTTCACAGAACAGATTCTGTGAACTGACCCCCATCGCCTGGTTCACGCAGAGTCCCTTATAACTCTCTCTTACTCACTCCACCTCTTTGCTCATCCTTGAACTTGGCCCTGTGCTCCCACCTTACACTGGCTGACCCCCTTCCCTGGCCCATGTGACGTAATACATAATTTTCAAGAACTGTGTAGGTCTATCATCTTTAATCTGTCTCTGTTAGAATGAAAACTGCATGGAGATACCACCTTTGTTTTGTTGCCTGAAGGACAAAGAGAGAGTGGCACGACAGGTGCTTGGTACATATCTGCTGAATGAGAGAACGAACGTGTCATGCACACATGTGGACATGCTCACACACACCATTCCCACAAACACACGCCCATGTGTGCACGCTGCCACACACACATGCTCAGACTCTCAGGCCCTGACCTGGGAACCACGTATATTCTGAGACCCACTGACACATAGGCAGACATTCAGCACACACACGTGTGCACACACACATTCACACGGGCATCGAGCACACACAGAAAATACATGCTGTTCCAGCCACCTACTGCTGCCTAGAAAACTACCCCAAACTTGGTGGCATGAAGCAACAACCATCTGACCATGCTCCCGGCCTCTGTGGGGGTGGCTCGTCACTGCTCCACCATGACAAGAGCCTCAGCTGGAAAGAATCAAAAGGCTGGATACAGCATCACTCCCATGTCTGGCACCTGGCCTGAGATGACCTCCATGGCTGGTGTCCTGGGCCATCTCTCTCCCTCCCGAGGTCTCAGGGTCTCTCTATGTGGCCTCTCTAGCATAGGGGTCCAGGAGCCACTGGTTTCTGAGATGGCAGCTTAGGACTCCAAGAGTGACTGTTCTTAGGGGCAAGGTGGGTACTGCAAGGCCTTGAATGACTTCGCCTTGGGAATCACACCATGTCCCCTCTGTCACGTTCATGTAGCTGAAGCAGTCACAGGCCTTCCCAAATTCAGGTGGCAGAGGACAGAGACCCCACCTCTTGATGGGAGAATTGTGAAGGAAGAAATGTGACCCTATATTAAAATCGTCACACATGTGCACATATAGGGACGATTACACACACACCTATGCACACACATACACACCTATACACAGACAGAACCATGCATACAGTCTTAGGTCTTGTCCTCAGAACCTCTGCTCTGAGAGCAAACTTCGAAAAATATATATGTGTGTTTGAACACGCATGTAATATGGACCCAGTCACGCAAATACACCCACAGTCACATCCAGGTACACATGTGTGTACTCACATGCCTATGCACACGTGCTCGTGGTCACAGGCCCTCCCTGGAGGCTTTCCACCCCCGTAACTGCAGCCGCACCTGCTTGCTCCTTGCCCCGTGCAGGGGGCCAGGACGGAGAGCCTCGGCAGGTTACGGGGTGGGCCTTCTCTCCTCACCTCTCCTTGTGGCTGGGGCCTGGCAAGAAGGAAAACAAATAACCTTGCAGTGTTTAAATAAGCAAAGTTTTGTGCAAAGCAGAGGTTAATGTCCTTTATTGTTCAATGTCATGTTTATGGTGGATTGGTGGAGGGAAAAATGTGATTAATTGCCCCGAAGCCCACGGATCTACAATTATTTGGTTGTTGTGAACAAATAAAGGACTACAGTATTCATCATATTCAAATGAGGCAGCAGAATAAATGATGGCGGGCCGGGTACGAACAAAACCTAGGCGTGTTCCCACACAATCGGAAGGCGACTGGCACCTTGTCAACCAGACGCAGGGTGGTGGCAGGAGCCGAACCCGTTTGTCTCTGTACCGCCAGCAAGGGCTGGACGGACCCTGCAGGTGCCGGCGTTAATTCATGTCACACCTCGCGCCTCCATCCTTCGTGGTATGAAAACAGGCGCCAATTTTGTAATAAAGACTTGTTTCCGACGAGGCCCAGTTTGGGGCGGGGGCACAGATCTTCATTAAAGCCCCTTTTCCCGGGCCACGCTCGTTACAGAGCACAGGTACTGGCTAAATGTGTCCGATCATTCATCATGATTTTGCCCTCCACTTTGTCACAGCGTGGGGATTTAAGGAAGATAGATGGTACAAGATGTTGTCTCCTCCACAGACGCTTTCTGCTCTGGTAAGTGTGTCCGATGCAGAATTATTTTGCCACTTTATTATTTCCTAGTGAGTGTTTGTCAGAGCTTCGCCTCTTGGAAGGAGCGAGTTGTTTCCTGTCACTCAGGGATGTCTCGGGAGCCGTGATGCTTGGCTGGGCTTGCCAGCCAGCTGGAACCTGGGCAGGGTCCCCAGGCAAGGCTGGGGGGCGGGGGTGGTCCTGGGAGTCTGGGCCACAGGGCGAATGTCAAATCCAACAGAAATGGGGGGGGACAGGCTTTAGGGGAAGGTGGGGCACAGGGGCTTTAGATATGCTGCGTTCGGGGAGTAAAGGGGGCATATTTCAGGATCTGGCCTGGCTATAGGCCAGCCCGCTGGACAGGAAGCTGTTCGAACTAGTGTCCAAAGGGCGGTAAGAGCTTGGCCTTGAGCTGAGCCAGCTGGAGAGGGTATGGGCAAGGTTGGGGCCCTGAGGGGCTGCTGATGGCCTCAGAGCAGTGTGGCCAATTCTGGTACCCACTGCTGGCACCAGATGAGCTTCTTGCCCCAATCAGGATGGCTGAGGGGCCATGATGTGACCAGGAGGGGTGCCAGGTGGGTGAAGATCACAGTGTGGAGCTCAAAGTCTAGCCCAGAGTCCGGGGAACTCTTGGGAATATGGAACTTCATTCAGGGCAGTGCTGAGCCTCAGAGGAGAGAGCCCTGGAATCTGAGAGCGAATCTGGCTCCAGGGAGAAAGTAGGGAATCTGGGGACTACCAGTCCGTCCTGTGGTCCTTCCTCCCTTGTGTTTGCTTTGCCAGGGCCTCTCCACTGACCCCATCCTCCCGGGTACCCACTTCCCACTGACTTCCCTCGACTCTTGCCTGAACCAAGGATGCTCAGCTGCCCCAGACTCTCCAGCACACAGGAGTGAAATCTACTTTGTCTTTGCTCCCTGCCCCTCTCCCCTGGTCTGACTGGTGAATTCAGGAGGAATGCGCCCCAGAGTTTTGGGGCAACACAGAACCAATCCAAGAAGAGCCCAAGCAGAGGAACCTGGGGCACAGGAACCTATGTGAGGGCGCCCACCTTTCTCTGGCACCCAGATATCACTGCCGGAGTCCCAACTGTCAAATAGGGACAATGAGATGACGTTCCCCTTGGAAGGTCTTGCCATGGATCCTGGCACGTTCCGTCAACCCAGATGTCCCCTCCCTGCCTTCTCTCTCTGGTTGCTGGCTGCTAGGAGTCCCATTCCCCCCTGACCTGTCTCCCCGGGGCCTGGGCTTCCTGGCTGGCATCCAGGGTGTGCGCAGGTGAGGCAGCCTACCTCATCAGCCGGTGGCTGCTCTTCTGTCCTCAGCACCCCCCCCCCCCCCGTCCACCCATAGTCAACAGCCCCAGAGGGAATCTGTTTGAAGCCCCGGCCCTTCCCCACCCCTCCTCCAGGCCCTGGCCGAGCCCTGGGACACAGTGCCTGCCGTGGGAGGAGGGGATAAAGAGGGCAGGGGGTTGGATGTGAGCAGATCGTTACTCCAAACACACGTCACCTCCGCCAGGGACCTCTGCCAGCGCTGATCTCAGGCCAAAAGGCCCAGGTGACGGGTATTCCCTTACCGAGCCCCGACTTCGGTTGGACCCGCGGCGCCTCGCTTACTCCGCTCCGCAGCGCCTGGCGGGAAGCGCCGTGCTCACCCCCACTTTGCAGCTGAGCAAACTGAGTCTGCCGACGCGGTGCCGTGCTCGAGATCTCGCAGGGAGAGATTCGAACCCGCGAGGCTTCTGGCGTCTTAACCCCGTGATTGCCGCCCGCAGACAGGCTCGCCGACCAGCGGCCTCGATGGACAGGCACTGCATCCAATCAGAACCCAGCCCCGTCCCGGCGCAGGTTTTTTTCCCTACTCCGCCCACTTACAAACTCCTGGCTCCCCATTCCTGCTAGGTTTCCCAGTTAGGAGCCTCACTGCGTTTCTGTGCAGTTTTATGTTTAGGGTCTAGTTGCCTTTTTTTCCTCCCTCAGTTTATTGGGATGTTGTCTTCTGTGTCTTGTCTCCCATTCCTTCATTCATTCAGCAAACCCTGGGGACTCATTCTGCGCAGTGAGATCGAACCAGCCCTCGGTGAAAGCCAGCGCGAGGGGCCAGCGGGGAAGGGCTGGCCGAGGCCCCTGCACGGTACCTCGTGAGGCAATGGCTGTTGGAGGAACCAAGGGCGCACGGAGTTCCGCTGGTCCTGGAAGGGTGCGGCGGGCACTGCCCCCCGCCCCCCAACCCCTAGGCCCTCGTGTTGGGAGAGCAGCGGTGGCCGGGCCGTTCCCTCCAACCCCCAAGCGCTGCCCTGGCTTGGGCTTGCATCCACTCTCCGCAGGACTGTGGCCCCAGCCACCTAATGGCCTTCGCGCTTTCCTTCTCCTCGTCTCCCCGTCTCCTCGCCTCTTTCCATTCTGCGGCCCGATTGTCCTTAAACACACAGATCTATTGATGTGGCCTCCTGCTTCAGAAACCTCCAGGGGTTCCCCACTGCCTACCTACTTTAAATCAAAACCCTGAACTGGGCATTCAAGGCCTTTCAGGGCCCAGCGCCAACCTACCCAATGCCACCACCCACACGCTTGGTTTTAGCCGGTCACTGAAATTCTTTCTCTACACGGATTTCCTCTGCTGTAAAGGGGGGTAATCCTAGTATGTACTAGAGCAGCCAGCATTTTTCAAAGATGTCAGCCGCAACGTAGATCCCATTCCACAAGCTCTATTTTCCTATGAAACATGACTCTTTCCAGGAGATGGTGGGAAGGGTGTTCCCTCTCCTTGAACTTGGGTGGACGTTTCCCACTGCCTTAACAGATAGGGCAAAAGCGATGCCATGTGACTCCTGAGGCTAGGTCATGAAAACACCAGGTACACTGCGCTGTTCTGGGAGGCTCACTCTTGGCATCTGGCGGGTGCGCTGCAAAGAAGCTAAGCAGCCCCATGGAGAGGCTGTTGTAGGTTCTGGTTGGCTGTGGGCACCAACTGGCCAGCCATGAGTGTGAGCCATCCCAAAAGCCATCTGCCCCAACCCATGCCACGTGGAGCTGAGAGGAGCTGACCCTGCCAAGCCCTAGAGCAAAATAAATGATAATTGTTTTTCTAAGCCACTGTTTTAGGGCAGCCTGTCACATAGCAAAGCAGGACCAAAATGCCTACCCCAAGGGTTGCCACTGTAGGGTAGACGAGTGTATTCGTTTGCTTAAGGCCACCATCACAAAACACCACAGGCTGGGTGACCTTAAACAACAGAAATGTATTCTCACAATTCTGAAGGCTGGAAGTGTGAGATCAAGATGTCGGTAGGGTTGGGTTCTTCCTAGACCTCTCTTCTTGGTGTGCAGATGAATGCCTTCTCCCTGTATCTTCCCGTGGTCTTCCCTCTCTATGTCTGCGTCATGATCTCCCCTTCTCCTAAGGACACCAGTCACACTGGCTTAGGGCCCACCCTGACCTCTGTCTAACTTAATTATCTCTCTAAAGGCCCTATCTCATATATCAATTATATCTCAATAAATCTAGAAGAAAACAAAGACCCTGTCTCCAAATACAGTCACACCCCGGGTACAGAGTTCTAGGATATCAACATATGAAGCTGGGGAAATACCATTCAGCCCATAACAATGAGTAAGTACCTGTGAAAAACTTAGAACAGTACCTGGCACAGAGTCAACAAGCAGTAAATGATGGCTGTGTTGTTTTCTAACTACCACCACCCACCACCACCATGGTCATCTATGCGGCCTCAAGTCACACCACCTGCCTGCAGGCCTGTAGACAGCTCCAGATCCCCAGGGCTCCTCTGAGGCGGTCCTCTTGGGCCTACTTAGGGTGCCCAAAACTGTTTTCCATCTACCCAAATCCTTCCTGTCTTAGGAGGCCCAGGTCCTTCACCATCATCTCCATGGGACTTCCCCGACTCCTCTCTCCTTCCTCTGAGTCCCTACAGCCTGTGTTGGGGGCTCTGGTTAGCCATTATTCTGGTCTCCAAGGTATGAGAAGCTTTGCTTTTTGGAGCCACGCCTTTGTTTTGTTTTTGAATATAGAAACAGAGAATAGAAATAAGGTAAGGTCAGGGGCGCCTGGGTGGCTCAGTGGGTTAAGCCTCTGCCTTCGGCTCAGGTCATGATCTCGGGGTCCTGGGATCGAGCCCCACATTGGGCTCTCTGCTCAGCGGGGAGCCTGCTTCCTTCTCTCTGTCTCTGCTTGCCTCTCTGCCTACTTGTGATCTCTATCTGTCAAGTAAATAAATAAAATCTTTTTAAAAAAATGAAATAAGGTAAGGTCAGTTTATAAAAATTCGGACAGTACGGACAGGCTTAAAAAGAAAGTGAAAATCACCTTGAATTAACTACTTCTAACACTTTGGTTTATATTCTTCTGGAGTTTTTCATATGTGTGTGTGTCTGCATGTGTTTCTTGATTCCAGGAAAACACTGATTATAGAATGCATCACTGATTTAATTACACAGCTTTTAGGGAGAAAAGAACTACTGCATTAAGCATACCCTGATTTCAGAAATGCAAAAATGTGAAAACATGTATATCTTAGCAGCAAGAAAATATGATATAAGCCTATATCTGTTTTTCAAAATGGGAATCTCTATAAATATTATTTTATGGCCTACTTTAAAAAAATCTGAACTCCAAAGCTTGGCCATCTTTCCGCATCAATAAATAAATACCCACACCATCGATTTTAATGGCTGCATAGTATTCCATTAAACTGATGTATGATAATGCATTTATTCCCCCACTGAAAGGCATGAATTTTTTTTATTATCCTTCTGATACTAATACATTTATAGAACTTTGACCTTATTTTCCTTAAGATAAATTCCTCCAATCAGCACGGCAGGGCAGGACAATAGACACTCTTTGTCCAGCAGGTGGCTACCACCTGCCCACGTGCCCCCCAAGGACAGGAACTGTCCTTGAACCACCTGTGGGTCCTCTGGCTTGAGCCTGGTACAGGATGGGGCACTGAAAAGAGTTGGCACATACTAATTTCTTAGAAATAACAAGTCAGGAGACAGACCTCCCATGAATACCCGCCTGAAAATGAGATGTAGGATAAACTCAGCTTTCTGCACCTGAGATTGAAAAAAAATAAAAAGCATAGTTATGGGGGTCAGAGTGGCTTCAGAGCCAGTGTAGCTCAGTGTGTGACTTACTCTCCCAGGACCTCAGTGTCCCCCATCTGTACAAGGGAGATAATTACAGCTCTTTGGCAAGCTTATATGGCCGGGGGTCTGTCCTGGCTCTGTATATCGAAGAGGATATAAAGCCTGTCCTCCCAGGGCATGTCCTCCCAGGCACTGCTCTCCCAGGGGAGCCCACCTCTGAAGAGATCTAGAGCACATCAGAGAGCTCCATGACGTCTGACACCACAGCAAGAACATATGTGCTTCAGTGAGCTGTGGGCTCTGGGCTCCATCAGTGAGCTTGCCCCCTTGATACAGATCATGGTAAATTGCAGGAGTTGCCGGGGGGTGTACTTTGGGTTCCAAAGAAGAAGAAGATGGATATATATATTTTTTTAAGTAGGCTCCATGCCCAACCCAGGGCTTGAACTCACAACTCTGAGATCCAGACCTGAGCTATTATCAAGAGTTGGATGCTTAACAGACTGAGCCACCCAGGCATCTCGAGAAAATGTCATTTTCTGACAGCTCATTATGTGCCAAGCAACTACTAAGTGCCTTTGCATTCATTTCCTAGTTTCATCCTTCTTGCAAAGAGGAAATTACACTCCAGATGACTGAGGACAAAACTTGGGCACAGAGAGTGACTGGACCACGGAATCCTCTCTGCCCCCTCTCCAATCACCATCTCACCCCTTCACTCTGTCCCACTGCCCTGTCCTTCACTCAGCCGCCAGAATGAGCTTTCCAGAACAATGAGCTACTTGTGACATGGACCCTTGGGGAAAAGTCCAAAGTCCTAAACATGACATGATTGGGGTCCTGCTGGAAAGCCTGGTTCCCCAAACCACTCCAGCTTCACTTCCACCCCTCTCCTCCTGGTTCTCTGGCTCTAATCTCCTGGTTTCCACAAAATGCCAGCTCCCTCCTGCCTCAGGACCTTTGCATAGCTCTTCCAATGCCATTAACCACTTAATCTCTCCTCATCTGAGTTCAGCTTAGATTCATCTTCTCAAGGAAGCCTTCCATGACATTTTCCCTCCCCAGGTTGAACCTCTCTGCTCTATTTAGTAACACTGATATTCTTATCATCATTAGGGTAGAACATAGGAAGTTGACAATAGTTGACCATTTTGGACCTCTATCAATGGCAATTTCCTATGGTTCAATCTAATATTTACTGTTATTTCTTCAATGTCAGGCCCCCCTGACATTTACTGAATGCTCACCATTGATACAACGTTCATCATTCTATCACCCCTCCCATTGTACCTGGACACAAAACAGAACCTCAACACATTTTGGTGAAAGAATAAATAATGAAGTTGCAGGTTGAACCCCAGTCTCTCTGGGGAAGTTTAAGCAACCTGGCATCCAGTCTACACTGGCATGGGGGCTGCCCGCCTACCAGTTGGCACCAGCCACAGGTTGCAGAGATAGAGGCCAAGGGAGGCGGCCCAGGCCCTGCTGGGTGGACAGCACTGGTCCACAGTAGCTCCAGTGCCACGCAATCTGACCCCGGCTCCCCAGGCCCGTGTCTGGTTTCACTGGGAAGTGGCCAAAACGGCTCATCTAGATAAAGCGGCCCAAGTCTGGGGGTGAGACTTCAGGGCTGTCCCTGTCATTACCGCGCCTTTACCAGCCTTGTGGCATGCGTGGTGCCGCGCCCCTGCAGCCACACGGTGGCAGTGTTGGCACCAACTGGGCTCCAGAGGAACAGAAGCCTCAGCCTGGCTCCTGCAAGAGGCCCTTAGAGGCTGCGCGGGCAGGGAGCGCACACTGTGTGCACAAAGGGCGCTTGTACAGGATGGGCCGCAAGTGTGCGGGGCTCGTGTGGGCGGGGGGAAAGCAGGGAGGGGGGCTGTGTGCACAGGTACAAACATGCATTAGGAGCACTGTCGGTGGGTGTGTTTGTGTGCCCTCCTGCACCTGTGTTTATGAGTGTGTCTTTGTGTCTCTGGCTGTGTATAGATGTCCCTGTGTGTGTGTGTGTGTGTGCGCGCCTGCATCTTTGTGACTAACAGAGTGTGTGTCTGAATCTGTAGTCACTTTCTGCCTCCGTGCATTTCTGCTTCTTAGCATGTCTGTTTTTGCTTTGTGACTGTTGATCTGGTGTGTGTGTGTGTGTGTGTGTGTGTGTGTGTGTGTGTGTGATGGGGCCTCTGGGCCTCTCTGTGAGGAGAGAGCCAGTAGTTGAGGGATGAGTGTGTCTGGGTATTAGGACATCAAGGTCAGAGACTTCTGGAACTCAGCCTCCCTCTCCTCTGGCCCCTGTCCCCCCATCACCTGCACGGACAGATGCTCTGATTCTGACCCCAGAGCCCCAGCTGCTGGCTTCACCAGTTGGGCCCCCTCCCTCCCGAAGGGCTCTGCCCCTCTCCTTGCCCTTCAGCTTTCTCTCCGGGGCCTCCTCTGCACACACCAGCTCCCGCAGGCTCAGATCCTCATCCAGGGGTAGTCCCAGGGTTCAAGGGTCCTCCTGACCCCGTTACCCTGACGGAACCAAATCCCCTCCCCAACACCCTGCCTCTGACAGTGTGGAGCCCACCTGCGGCCTGGGGGATGAGGTCCTGCCACTGCCTCCTGCCCTGGGGAAGCTTGTCTGCATATCTAGGGTCCCACGTGGTTCCTGAAGGAGCAGACTTCGGAGCACGGCTTGTCTCCATCCTCAGACCAGAGGCGCCTGGAGATGGGACTCCGCCTCTCCCCTCCGACCTCAGAGTGGAACCACGTCTCTGATTCTATCATCCAGGCCTGGAGAGAATGTGGGTCTCCTGGTTCCTTCTCCAGGCCCCAACTCTGGCCCTGAGCAGACATTTCACAGCAGGGGTGCCGGCTCCCTCCCAGTCCTCCCCTCACCCCACCAGGCGAGGGCCCAGAGGGCCACATCTGGCCACATCCGGCCACCCTTCCCCCATGGTTATTAATAATTGGGTATTAGGCGGGAGGCGACTATTGATTCTGGCGCAGGAGGCTCTGGGTCGGGGTAATTTATGGAAACACTGGCGTCCCCGGTGATAAATAATGAGGTGATCGCAGAGCCAGGTCACTAGTGAGTGGCCTCCAGCCCGCTGCCCTGTCCACTAGCACACAAGCTCATAAATGGAGGGAGAGAGGAAGAGAGACCCGGGCTGGCCATAAAGACAAAGGATCAGTGGTGGTGAGAGGCACTGGGAAGACAGGGAAAGCAGAAACACGCAGCCGTGGGGGCCATGCAGGGACTGGTGGGAAAGCGGCCGGATTTCACAGAGAGGCAGACAGAATGACAGACAAGGACAGGGACACGGAAAGAGAGGCGGGGCAGAGGATGGAGAAGGCAGATGTGAGGACAGACAGGACAGGGAGGGGGGGAAAGACAGACAAAGCCGGGGAGCCTGAGAAATGCAGAGCAACAGAGCTGGATAGGGCGGGGACAGTGATGGGGAGACGCAGGGACAAAGACAAAGAGAGGTGAGGCCGTGCTACGGAAGGCCAGCTGTGCTGAGGGCCTACTACATGCTGGCTCTACTCTGTGTCCTTATTTCCTCATCCTGGCAGCCCAGAGCATGGCCTCCAGAACCAGCCTGCCTGGGTTCAAATCCCAGCTCCACCTCTAGCCCCAGCTGCATGACCTTGGGCAGGTCGCTTCACTCCCGGGGCCCAGGGCCCCCATCTGGAATGTGGAACCAACATACCTATGCCAATGGCAGTGAAGAGGATTAAACAAATGGGCATCTGTGCCTGGGGACCAGTACCTGGCACCAGTGGATGCTCTAAAAGCAGGTTTATCCTAGCTCTAGTCAATTTCATACAATTCCATTTGATTTAATCCTCTTCCATTTGATAGAGTGTCTAGTTTACAACAAACAAATCAAGAAAAATGAGATCAGACTACATCTGATTGGGCAGCTTTGGGGAGACTCCCTGCAAGAAGCAGGGGTTGATATGAGCCTTGAAGTAGAATTAGAAGGAAAGACATTCCAGAAGGCAGTCACAGTTTATGCAAAAGCATCACAAATTTCAAGGCTGGGAGGGCCTTTGAAAGCCTAGTGCATCTCTAATGCCTGGACTCCCCCTACACTAGCTCTGGCCAGCACCACCCAGCTTTGACTTGGTCACCTCCAGGGATGGAGAACTCATTACCATTCTTGGGAAATTGACTCTGAGAAGGTCCTTCCTCAAAATCAGCCTTCACATGCTGCCCTCAGATCCTCCACCCCTTGCCCAGCCCAGTTCAGGCCTGCACCCCACTTTTTTGGGGGAAAGATTTTATTATTCATTTTGAGAAAGAGAGAAAACGAGAAAGAGAGTGTGCGCAAGTGGGGAGGAGGGGCAGAGGGAGAGAAACTCCAAGCAGACTCCCGCTGAGCACGGAGCCCGATATGGGGCACAATCCTGCAATCCATGAGATCATGACCTGAGCTGAAACCAAGAGTCCCACACTCAACGGACTGAGCCACTCAGGAGCCCCTCCCCACCCCACTTTCTGATCATCAGGTGCGACCACTCTCAGGTGCTCCAAACATTCCTGCTGGGCTGGCTGGCTAGTCTCCTCCTGGCCTGGCTGCTCTCCTGGGCAGCTCCAGCGGGGTGAGCCTCCAGGGGCAGAGCCAAGGACCTGCTATGTGCTGAGCAGGGTGGACTACTCCCTTTGACACCCAGAGCCCTGAGGTTTCTTAGAGATGTACCAGGTCTGCCCTAGAGTTGAGGGGGCAACCCCTCCCCGCTTCCATCTCCTTTGTCACTTGTTCTTCATAAAAAAGAGTAAAAAGACCCTAGTCTACAGGCTGTTGAGGCTGCCACCCCAACAGGAAGCAGCTTCTGGCAGTAGGCCCTAACACAGTGTGTCCTAGGTTGATGTCCTGGCTTTGCCACCCAATGACCAGGCGACCTTGTACAGGTCCTCTGACCAGCTGGAGCCCCAGCTCCCTCCAGTGTAATAGGGTTTGTGTGTGAGGGGCTTAATGCCAGAGGAAAGCCTTTCCAGTGGTCACTGCTATCATTATCATCCCTCCTTCTCCCCTCCCACCCCTTCCCACTACACACTGGATAGCCTAGGACCCTCTCCTTTAAGTCATTTCCAAATATAAGAGCATCTATGTGTCCCTGGAACATGTGTCTTGTCATGACTGAGCTTCCCTCTCCTCATCCTGGTTATGCAGCCAGAACAGCTTCCCCTAGCCTACAAAACCCAGCAAAACTACCTCTACCTACATGCACAAGGGGTTGAGACCAGAGCTGAAGAGCACTGAGCTCTGGGGCGCTCCACGAGACCCCCCTCAATGTGGGCATAGGCTGCCATATTGATATTCACTTGGCTCTTTGTCTATCCCATCTCCCCATCTCCCCTACAAATATGTTCCAATAGATCTTACTGCCCACCTTCTAGGAATCTAGAGGACTTCTCTCAGCCTCACTGCTCTGACCTACTGGTCCAGCCACCCTGTAGACAAGAACATGGGACAGCTGGATCTCATCTTTTTTTGGCAGATCTATCCCTCTCCCGGGTTTACACACTTCCTCTTATTAGAGGCTCATCGATCATCCTTTTATATTCTACTCTAGAATCTTAACTGAGATACTGAAACTCATACCATACTACTGTTACTGATAATAGCAGCTAATTAATTTTTTTGTTTTCCCATTTTATAGTTGAGGAAGCTCAGAAAGGTTATATTGCTCACTCCCAGAAACGCAGCTTGTTGGTCTGTATTCTTTGAAATCTCCCTTCTTCGGCCTTAAAACAGTAATATCCAAGGGACAGAGCTGAAGATGGGTGACTGGGCCAGCGTGTGTGTGTGTGTGGGGGGGGGTGTTGGGGGCTGTAGAGGTAACTGTGTTTAGAATAATGGGTCAGAACCAGCTGTTAGGTGGGGAAGGCATTGAATGTCAGCTTACTGAGCCTGAATTTCATTCTGTGGGTAGTAATGAGCCATGGGAGCCATCTGAGGTTATACCTGAGTGGCTGGCTGAATAATCCAATAGTGGATGAGAGATGAATGGGGTTGGGTTGGGGGGAGAAGCAGGGAGACCTGTGTAGGGTACAGGAGACAGGCCAGGTGACAGAGAGGAGATGCCCATGCCAAGGCGGTGGGAGCAGGCAGAGGAGAATAAAGGTTTGAGGACCAGCTCAGGGGTAGGACTGGCTGAATTTCAGCTGCCTGGATGGAGCTGGGGGTGGGAGAACGGAAGTCACACAACCTGACCTCATCAATGGAGGGGTGATGCTTCCTTTCATAAGGAGAAAGCAATCTGGCCAAGAGTAAACACCGAAGGGCATGTGGGATATTCAGCATTGACCCCATAGATTCAGAAGGGCCTGGGAGATGTCAGATCCGGGGGCCCTTGGAGACAGGGTCTGAAGCTCAGGAGAGTGGTCTGGGCTGAAAAGAATCAGGTTTGGCAGCACAGGGCTGGTAGTCGGAGCTGCTGGAAGAAATTAGATGCTGGCCGGGCAGATGCCTGCCCAGCTCTGCCTGTGTCCCCTGCAAGGTGAAGCTGGGTCTTCATGGCTGCCTCCTCCACCAGACTAGGAAGACTGGGGGCTCCTCAGGGCAGCGATCCCGGTCTCCACCCAGACCAGAGCCCCAGCACTCAGCACGGAACCCAGCACCAGGTGGGGTCGGCCCCTGGGGACGTCAGGAGGATGCAGCAATGGAGCTGAGGAGGAGGGACAGTGGTGCCAGCAGTGCAATGGGGGTGGGATTTGGTTCCCAGAGGCCACCCACTGGAGCCTGTAGAGGAGTGGCGGGGATGCAGAGAAGGCTGTGACTCCAAGGAGAAGTGGTGGGAATGGATATTGAACAGGCACCCACTGTGTGCCTTGATCTCAGATCGTTCCCTTAACAGCCGTACAAGTTGCTGGAGACTTGTGGACACCCTCCACTCTGCTTGTAAAGATCAGTGGTGGGGTCAGACTTTGAATCCAGAGCCTTGAGAAAAACAAATCCCTGGATGAGAAAAAAGCATGGACACAGTTAGACTCCTACTCTGGGCCTCTGGTTCTGCAGGGTCCTCCCCTTCCGCTCCTAGAGGAGCCCTGCTCCTGGTTTCTTGCATAGCAAGTGTGGGAACTAATCTCAGGGCTTGTCCCTCATCCTCCCTGGACATAGAGACAGCATCAAGGTCACGTGGCTGGTGGCAGAGGCAGGGTTCACCCCAGCTGAATCACCTCAGGGCTTCCCTACATATGCAGTTCTTTCTACCTGGAAGGGCTTCTTGCTCATCCCAGTGGAGATGAGGTCTACCCTTCTGCGCAGCCTTCCTGCCCAGTCAATCTCCTTGTCCCCTCCTCCTAGCAGTTCAACCCTTTGTGCATTACTTTGTCCTTGCACTAGTCACTCCCAAAGACAGTGGTTTGTTTAGGGTCTGTCTTCCTTTTCTGTGCCCAGGGGCCCCTTGGGGCCAGAATGGGGTCCCACTCAACTCCAGTCCCAGTATACAGGGCCTGGCACAGAGGGGAAACCTGTCAACCTGTGCTAAATGCATGAGCAAAGTGATGGACCGTTTGAGCAGTCCCCCTCTAGGCCCTTTTGGAGGGGGAGGGCTGAGCTCCTATGCCGGGGTCCGCCCCCCCAGGCCCGTTCCCGCCTCCAGGCTGGGGTGAGAAGGGGGGCTTTGTCCCCGACCTCCAACCAGAGGGAGAATAAAAGTTTGTGAAATATTAGTTTAATAAGACATGAGACTACTATTAAGGATCCGAGCGGTCCTTATTTATTATTCATGCGGCCGTGTGATTTAGGGCCAAGCAGGTCCTCGGAGGCTCCAGCTCTGCTGCCTTCCCCTCCCCCCACCCCCCCAACTTCCACACTCCCACCCAGTGCCCCCTCTCTCCCTCCCGCTCTCCCCCTCCACCCCATCAGCACTGTGCGGGCACATTCTCCAGCCTGGTGCGTGGTTCAGTGGCGAGGGCTGCAACCCAATGCCCTCAGGGCCCCACTGGACCCTGGTAATATGTGACTCTCTTTAAAGCTAGGGGAAGGCTCCAGCTGCCCAGTCTTGCGCGCAGAGAGGGTTCTCCACAGCTCTGTGGACAGCCACACAAGTGGGCCTGGGGTTCCCTCTTTTATTCCATCCGCTCTCTCTGCCTTCCTTCCCTCTTCTCTTTCCCAGGTCGGGGAACTCTGAAAGTAGAACCATTGGACAGACTTGGGGAGAACTTGGTTCCTTACTCCAGGCAAGTCCCAACTTGCTGTGTGACCTAAATTAGGTCCCTCACCTTCTCTGGGTCTCAGAAATCCCTCTAAAACTAAAGGTTGGAGTGAATGACCCCAAAATTTCCCAGATATTTTGGGGGGTAGGGGGAAGAGATTACATACAATGCAATGTACACATCTTTAAGTATCCAATCCTTAAATACTGATAAATGTAATATACCTATGAAATCACCACCCCAAGATACAGAACAGCTCCATTACCACCTAAAATTTTTTCTTACCCCAGTGTTTTATGTCTTTTGCCATAAATGAGTTATGTTTGTTCTTGAACTTCGTATCAACAAGATCATATAGTACACACTCTTGGGATCTGTATCAGTAGTTCCTGCCTTTTTATTGCAAATACTCAAATATCATATGACTATACCATCGTTTTTTGGCTCAGCCTCCTGTTGATGATCATTCGCATTGTTTCCAATGTCTGGCTCTTATGAATAATAGCTTCTTTCAACATTTATATACAAATCTTTTTGCAGAAATACAAATTATAGACATTTAAAAATGTCTCTTAATACTTAGGGGTCAAACTGCTAAGCAGAATATGTGTATGTTTACTTTTTCTAAAAAAATGAAAAAAGATTTCATTTTTTAAGTAATCTCTAAACACAACATGGGGCTTGAACCTATAAACCTGAGATCAAAAGTTGCATGCTCCTCAACTAAGCCAGCCAGGCACCCTGTATGTTTACCTTTTTAGGTAAACTTTTAAATTGTCTTCCAAAAAGCGATACTATTTTATACCCCCTCCAGCAAAGTTAGAGATTTCTCGTTGTTCCACATTCTTGTCAATATTTGATATTAACTGTCATCTTTTTATTTTAAGTAGGCTCCATGTCCAGCATGGAGCCCAATGCGTGGCTCGAACTCATGACCCTATCAAGACCTGAGCCAAGACTGAGTGGGACACTTAACTGACTGAGCCACCCAGATGTCCCAATATTGTCAATCTTAATTCTCACCATTCTGTGCAGTGGAGCAGTATCTCGTTTTAATTTGCATTTCCTTGTGACTAATGCTATTGATCACCTTTTCAAGTGATTATTGGCCATTTATGTATTTTCCTTTGTGAAGGGTTTAAGTATTTTGCTCAATTCCATTTCGGTTGTTTGCCTTTCTATTATTAATTTATAGGATATTCACGTATTAGGACTACATGTCCTTTGCTTGATATGTGTATTATTCATGTTTTCTTCCAATCTGCTTTACCTATTGATTTGATAAGAGATTTTAAATTTTGATGTCTAATTTATCAACTTTTTAATGCTTTTTGTGTCCTCTAATAAATCTTTGCTTATCCTAAAGTCACCAATGTATTTCCCCCATATTTTCTTTGTAGTTAGAGCTTTCTAAATCTATTTTGAATTTAAATCTATATTTGAATTTTTGAATTTGAATCTGTATGGTGTGAGGTAGGGGTTGAGGGGGCTTTTACTCCCATACATTTCTCCAGTTGTTCCATCATTATTTGTTGAAAAGATTTTTCCTATTCAAATTGAATATCCTTGCCTCCCTTGTCAAACAACAAAATCAATTGACTCTGTATTTGTAGGTCTGTTTCTAACTGATTTGTTGATCCATATGATCTCTTATGCCAGATCTCACTGTCTTGATAACTATAGTTTTACAGTAAGTTTAGAAATCAGGTAGAGTAAACCTCCAACTTTATTTTCCTTTTACAAGATTGTTCTGGCTATTGTAGGTTCTTTACTTTGCAATAAATATTTTAGAATCCACTTGTCAATTTCTACTAGAAAAAGCCTGTTGGGAATGTCACTGGGATCTGAGTTTTTCTGTTAAGTCACTCCGGGAAGGGTCTTGGGAGCTCCCTGGCTTCTGTGCCCTACCCTACCAGTTTGGCCCAGGGAATAGACATGACACTCCGAAAGTACCTGCCACTGAGCAGCCACTCTCAACTGCCCTCTCCACCAAAATCGTATACTGAAAGATCAGCACTCTACCCAAGACACTGTCCTTCACTGGAAACCCAGTCCACAAGGTAAAGACTACAGTGTCCAAAGCCTCAGAACCCCAAGCCCAGTTTGGAGCCTGGACTCAGAGCCCGGAGTCTGGAGCTTAGAGCCCATCTGGTTCTGAGAGTAAAGGAACAAGAGTCAAGCCCCAGCCCATGGAGGCAGCTCTGGATGAAAACGCAAACTTCATATGTAAGATATTTAAGGTTATGGTATTTAAGGTTAAAATATTATTAAGTATGAGATTTGCTTTAAAATGACTGAGGGTGAGTGAATGGTCATATAGAGGAAATCAAATTGGGTCATGAGTCATAATTATTGAAACCGGGTGATAGGTACAGAGTATTCACCATACTTTGTGATTTTGAATGTTTTGTTTGCAATTTTTTAGGATAAAATTTTTAAAAATTCACCCTCTCCAGTGAGGCAAACACCCTCCTCCATCATCTTTCCCACACCAGGGCCCTGGGCCCTGCTGCTCTCTGGCTAATGACAGCCCCTACACCATCTGCAGCATCCCCAGTGGCTGCCCCCATCCCCCGTGGCCTGTGCATCATGGAGCAGACGCTGACCTGGTGGGAGCATGACCTGGCTGTGCAGTTGGCTGTATCCAGGCATCTCGTGGTGTGGTGTTGGCAGGTGGGTTTCCACATCACCTCAAATGAGTTTTAAGATGATTGAACTACAACAGCTGCCACCCACAACCCAAAGCAGGGCCCCAGGCCAGCCCAGAGCAGTGACAGGCAGGGTGGCTGGGCAGAGCAAGCAGGGAGAGGGCAGTCAGAGATGATGTCAGGGAAGTGGGCAGGGAGGGGCAAAGCCAGCAGATAGGCCAGGGCATGACTTTGCCTTTTACTCCAAGTGAGGTGGAGCCCCCTGGAGGAGGGTTTGGAGCCCAGAAGTGACCTTACTTCTGTTCAGAAGGCTGCAGAGTGAAGTGCCTGGAGGGCCCTACATGGAAGCCAAGAGGCAAGTTAGGAGGCCACTGCAGGAATCCAAGTAAGCTATGCCCTCGCTTGCTTACACCAGGGGTGGTGGTGAAGTGGTCAAAAGTGGTCCAGTCCCCGAGAGATTTTGAAAGCATTGTTGACAAGTTTCCTTATGGATAGGAGGTGGGTTGGAGAAGAAAAGCAGGTGTCAAGAATGACTCCACAGGTTTCAGCCTGAGTAACCTGTCCATGGAGGGGCCTGGGGGAAGCAGGTTCAAGGAAGCTACTGAGGGCTGTGATTGTGGGTGTGTCTGGTTGGTGGGGCCAGACCTGTAACCCCATGGAGCTGTAGCAACACAAGCCTGCAGTGCTGGGAGTGCTCAGGGCTGGAGACTGGTTTCAGGGAACCCGTGGAATGATGGGACTTAAGGCTGTAAGACCAGATGAGGTCACTTGAGGAGTGAGTGTCCCTAGAGAAGATGTCTGAGGCCCAAGCCCTAAGCATACAAATGTTTTAGGATGAGAAGAAGAGGAATCAGCAAAAGAAGCAAGGACGAGCAGTCAGGGAGGTAGAAAAGCCAAGCACATCTTGGAAGCCCCAAGAAGACAGTGTTTTAAGGAGGAAAGCACCTGAGGGTATTGAGAACTGACCTTGGACTGGGCAACACAGAGGTCATAGGTGACCCTGACGAAGCTGCTTTGGGGACATGGTGGAGTGAGAGCCTGGTAAGAGTGGGTTTGAGAGAGGATGTCGGGCTCCCCCCACCCATGACCCCCTCACTTATTCTAGCTGTTTACCACGGTCCCAAACTCCTTCCTCCTCATCCCTGCCCTTGCTCTTGGGTACCCATGTGGTTTCGCAATTAATGGAAAGAACAGAGCCCCCCAGCTTCCCTCTCCCAAACACACCCCATCGCTTGTACCCACACTCTCTGCCCTTGGTCCCCTCTCAAGACCTCAAAAGATACAGCTCTGTCCTGCCCAGGTGGTGCCTCCATCCAGACTCTATTCCAACTCGGCTCCCCAGAGGCCCCCCTCTGCCGACAAACCTCCCTTCCTGGTGTCCCCCTCCCCCACTCACTGGCATATCCCATCATTAAACAGTAGGCTGAAGTCTGTACCATCTTAAAAAATTTTCCCTTGAGCATATTTTTCTTTCCATCAAAGCTCTCAATTTCCTTTTTCTGCCAGTTTTCTTAAAATAGTCTACATCTGATACCCTCATGGGCTCACCACCTGGTCAGGAGCAAGTGGGGGAGGGCGGCCGGGGGTGGGAGTGCTGCCTCTGAGCACATTCTCACCAAGTGGCACTTTTACAGGTAGGACAAGCTTAGAAAAAGTGCCAAAGGGTGATGTCCGGCTTAGGGGTCTGCTCCCTCAGTTGTGGATCCTGGCACTCTGCTGTGTCCTTCACCTACTGCAATCTGACTTTGATTTCGGATCCTCCTTGCTCCCTCCTTTGCACCCCTTCCAGAAATGGCCAGAAATGGAGGGACACACTGCACCAGAGAAAGCTGGACAAGACAGGGAGGGTGTCTACCCAGGATGCCCCGACAGAGACCAGAAGCCCACCACGGTCACAGAGGCACAGCCGAAACCTGGCTGGGTCTAGCTGCTGTAGATTGAAAAAAGGCACTGGTCAAGGTAAGAGGTTCAGAAATAAGGCTGTCAGTGAGACAAAGGAGGTAGAGGCCTTTTACAAGGTGCCAGCTGCATGGATGGGGCTGAACATCCGGCTTAACTGAGACACACGCAGGAATGTCCATCTGCACCCAAGGAAGAAGCTGAGTGTCATCCCTGGGCCAGGCTCAAGGATTCAGAACCAAGACTTGTCCCTGAGCCCCAGAGTCCCCATTCCAAAATGTGCCATGGAGGAATCAGCTAGAGCTGTAAGTCCAAGCCCTGGCCCCCAACCCCCACTGCCCACACATATTGCATCGGCCTCCTTCCCCTGCTCTTTCCCTCCCATGAAAGAGGCCCAGGCTGCAGACACTGTCACCGCACCCCACATCGGAGAGGGGAGCTGAATATTCAGTATCTGGGGAGACAATAAAAATCCCAGGAAGAACCTGGCTAAGGCAATTACCTCTGCATAAATGCATATATTATTCATCCGTGGCTTTGAATATATAAATAATACTGATACAATTTGCATGTGTTAAAAGGAGATGTAATTACCCACTGATGCCTGTGAGCGCCTGGTACCCGCTGGCCACATCCCGGGTCTGCTGCCCCGCCCCCAGGAGCCCACCTTTGCCCTTTCCAGAAGCAGAATATATCACATGTGGGTTTTGTGCAGTTGTTAGGAAGCCGGTCTTTGATGTCCTTGGGGCTTTGGTTGGAGTGGGCTTTTTTTTAAGACCCCGTGGGCTGTGGCAGCTACTCTGTTCTTAAAACTTTGGACTATTTTAGTATTATAACTGCTGCTTTTAAAATCATATTTTTGGTAACAAAAAACATCACACGTTCATTGTATAAAATTTGAAAGATATGCAAAAGTTTGAAAAAAGAAGAGCTCATTCATTATCTTGCTGCCCAGATGTAAGCACAGTCCCTATTTGTCTGATTTCCTGCCAGTCTTCTTTTTTGATGCAGAGATAAACTTTAATTTTCCAAACTCAGGATCATATTATACATAATGTTTTATAACCTGCTTTTATCTTTTACAGTATGTCATGAACAGATGAAGAAATATAAAAGGCTAATAAATAAGAAAAGATGCTCAACCTCATAGTAATTAAGGAAGATACAAATTAAGGAAGATACAAAAAGGAAGAGATCAATTTTCACCTATCACATTGTTAAAGATTTCAAGGAATCATACCCACTGCTAGTGTCTGCATGTAGAAACAGGCTCTCTCCAACAATTCTTGCTGGCAGGAGTGTAAATTGGAACCCTTTCTGGAAGGGTAATTGAGCAATATGTACCAGAAGGCTTAGAAATATGCATGCCTTTGCCCTCTGAAAATCCATTCCTTAGAATTTAAATAATCACACAGATAGAAGAAGATATAACAATGTGAACTGTAGTGTTTTATCATAACAAAAAATTAGAAACAACTTTAATAGTCCAGCATTGGGAATTACTGTAATAAGTTATGGTCTATCTACAAAGCAAAATCCCATGCAGCCGATTATAATGAAAACACACACACACACACACACACCCCTTATACAATAAGAGTAAAAAGGTGTTCCTGAAGTATTTATGTTGGGACTTCTGGCTAAATGTGGTAGGTTGAGGAAATGGTTTTATTTTTGCTTCCTTCTGCCATGCCACTAGAAGGAATGAAAATGACATAAACCCACGAGGACCAAGTGAATGTGTGAGGAGATGAGAGGCATCAGTACGTTTCCGGGCAGTGGAAGGAGGATGAGGAGTTTAGGAAAGCTGGAAAGGATGAGCCTCATGAGCACAGAATCGGCAGAGCACAGCATTCCAGAAGGATATAAGGACTGGAGCACCAGTATCAGGCAAGTCCCGGGCCTCAGCTCTGGAGTGTGCACTGGTCAGAGGTGGGGCAGAGAAGGAAGGACCAGCAAAGGGGACTGGGAAGGGGCATCAGGAGGAAGGGGAGACCAGGAAGGGGACCAGGAGAGTTCAAGGAAAAGAAAGGGTCTCAAGGAGCAGAAAGTAACCAATTGTGGCAACTGTGGCTGCTGAAACGTCCCATGACAGCAGGCCTGCAAATGGAGGGTTAGCCACATGGCGGTTGTCAGTGAACTTGAAGAGAATCATTTCAGTGGAATGGCTGAGGTGGAGGCAAGATGAGAGCGAGTTCAAGGGAGAGCAAGAGGGGAGGAACTAGAGCACGCATTCAGACCAGCCCTGCCCAATACAGGCAGAATGCAAAGGTACATATGTAATTTTAAACTTCTTAGTAGCCACAAATAAAAAAGGAGAAAGAAATGGGTGAGATTAATTTTATTAATAGATTTTTATCTAACCCAATAGATAGAAAATATTATCACTTTCACATATAATCAATATACAAATTATTAATGAGATCTTTTGTATTCTTTTTCAAACGGAGTCTTTGAAATCTGTTGTATATTTTACCTTTAAAATACATCTCAGTTTAGCTGGCCACACTGCCAGTACCCGCTAGTCCAGAGGAGGGTAAGAGAGAGGGCCCAGGCTGCAATCAGGTAAAACCAAAGCTTGTACAACAAGTGTGAGGGCCTGCACCCATTCAGCTCCTTCCGCCGCTTACCTCCAAAAGCTTCAATAGCCAGAGTACAACCCAGAAGGAGAGGGGAAGATTTTTTTTTTAGTTTCTTTAGGTTTGGTTTTGGTTTGCCTTTTTTTTTTTTTTTTTGCTTCTGAGAAGTGGTAAGGTCTTTTTTTTTTTTTTTTAACATTTTATTTATTTATTTGACAGCGAGAGCAGGAACAAAGCAGGGGGAGTAGGAGAGAGAGAGCAGGCTTCCCGCTGAGCAGAGGGCCCTATGTGGGGCTCGATCCCAGGATCCTGGGATTATTACCTGAGCCAAAGGCAAATGCTTAAGGACTGAGCCACCCAGGTGCCCCAAAGTGGTAAGGTCTTAAAGAAAAGATTTATGGATACTGACATTTGGGAGTGGGGTTAGTTAAATGGCCAAAGCCCCAACTGGTCACCGCCTGGTGAAACTGACTAGTTGACAGGTTCCATCTATGCATACAGGCCTTCTCAACTGCTTTTTAAAGCCCTACTTTTTTTTTTTTTTTTTTAAGATTTTATTTATTTATTTGACAGAGAGAGAGAGAGAGAGAGAGATCACAAGCAGGCAGAGAGGCAGGCAGAGAGAGAGGAGGAAGCAGGCTCCCCGCTGAGCAGAGAGCCTGATGCGGGACTTGATCCCAGGACCCTGAGATCACGACCCAAGCCAAAGGCAGAGGCCCAACCCACTGAGCCACCCAGGCACCCTAAAGCCCTATTCTTAAATATGAAAGATTTTAATCACCAAGCACCAAACATCACCTTCTGGTACTTAATACGGTAGACAATCCTTGAAACAAAGAGGCCCAAAATAACAGAAACAGAGGAATCAAGGCAATGCGGGAAGTAGAAGGAAACTTAGAAAAACAATCATTAAACTCCTCAGATGGATGAGAGAAGATATTGCAGCCATGAATTATATACCTGCAAGAGAAAAAAAGGAAAAGACAAAGCTCTGCCACATGCAGAATTGAAAACATGGTAACAAATTTAAAATTAAATAGAAGAATTCAAAGAAAACATTGAAGAAATGTCCCAGGTAGGCACTCCTCTCCCCTAAGAGGCAGAGAGTGAAAAAAAGAAGCGAAAAAAGATTTAAAACTTGAGGATCAGTTGAGGAAATTCAACATCTCACTAACAGGAACTCCAAGAAAGGAAAACAGAGCATACAGTGGGGAGGAAATTATCGAAGAAAGGACAGAAGACAAGTTCTTGGAATTAAGGATGTGAGTTCCCAAACTGAAAGACCCCTTGAGGATCCAGGGCAGTGAATGAAAAAGCCCCACCCCATCACTGCGACATTTCAGAGCATGAGGCCCCAGAAAATCAATCCAAACTTCCATAAAGGGAAAGAAACCAGTCACACACAAAGAATAACCAAAGTTCTCAACGGTAACAGTGAAACCGGAAGACAATGGAATCAATGTGGTCATAGTTCTGAGAGAAGATGATTTTTAATCTGGAAGTCGAGATGCAGCCCAAAGAGTAACTAACTGTGAGAGGAATAGAACACATTCAGAAAGGGGCAGTCTTCTCATACATCATTTTCGGGGAGTTCCTGAGGGTGGTCTGATTCAGCAGCGTAAGCCACAACTGGTCACTTTCTGCTCCTTAAGACCCTTTCTTTTCCTTGAACTCTCCTGGTCCCCTTCCTACTGAAATGCAGTAGGGAAGGAAGGAGAGAGTCCCAGAGTCTGAGAACAGAGAGGCCAAGGAACTCCAGCTGAAGAGTGGGCCCCAAAACACAGGAATTCCAACACAAAGAACTGGCAGAACACCTGCTGTGTCCACCCATGTGAAAAAGAATATCCAACAGGTCTCAGATTCTTTTGAATAGTGACAGTGACATAAAACTCTAAGCAAACAAAAACAAAAACAAAAACAAAAAGCAGCCCAGCAGCTATCTCCTGCCAGTTGCCTGAGAAAGGAAATATAAGTACACATAGTACACTCCCTGGCTCGGCAGCGAGGGCCAACCCTGACTGCGAGACCCTGAGCAGAGAACCCAACCGGATTGGCCCAGATGTCTAACCGACAGAACTGTGAGCAAACACACGGGCAATGTTGTAAGCAACTAAGTCCATGGTGACAGGTCACATGGCAATAGAAAAGCAAGACAGCTTACAACGATAAGCATTTGTTTGGTTCATCCGTATTCAGGTCTGCTGGATGCTTCTTCCAGTCTTAGCTGGGCTCACTCAGTGGTATTTGGTCATCTGTGGGTTGGGGAGGCTGCTCTGCAGACCTGAGCTGGGCTCTCTTCTAAGCTTTGGGGTCTGCTGGTTGTAGACCCACGTTGGATGGCCTCAGCTGGGATAACCAGGTTTCACATCGTGGCCTCTCTCAGCCTCCAGGAGGCTAGCACGTTTGTTCCTACGACCGTTGGACTCAGTTCTGAGACAGAGAGGGAGCAGCCAGGCCTCTTGAGCAGCCAGCACACCACTGTTTCTGCTGCCTTCTGTTGGCTAAAGCAAGTCAAAAGCTCAGCCCACATTCAAGGGTGACAAACAGACTTGTCCTCCTGATAGGAGTTTCTGCAAAGTCATGTCGCAGAGGGTATAGATACAAGAAGGTGGAAAAATTGGGGCCACAATCAATCTCCCTCACTGTCTCATCCCTAAAAAAATCCCTGTTTTGAATCTCAAGTCATCCCATGAATCTACTCTCTGACCCAGACTCTTATTACAATCCGCAGATGCCATGCCACTTCCCATTCTCAACTTTGATGGTTTCAATATCCTCCCAGATGATCCTTCACATTCTGAGCTCTCAGTGTCCAAGTTCTTTTCCTCCTAAGACCTCTTCCACTCTACCTCAGACACTGTACCCTATGGTCACATTCCATACATCTCTGTTACCAGCAGCCTACCCTAGATCACCACCGTGATTTCCACCCTACTCTCCAAACATCACCTTTCTCTCCAGCCCATGCCTTCTCTAGTGCCTCATTCTCAACTATCCTTTGACCCCAAGGAGATTTACAAGCACTGATGCCCCCTTTTCATTGTCCCTACACTCTCTCTTCCTTACTCAGATTCAAGTTCACAGCCAATCATTAAAATCTTTCTTGTCTTCACCCTCATCTCTCTTATTCCTCTCTCACATTGGGATATGCATGTGGCAAAACCACGGCTGAGTTCAATCCGATTTCTTCCCTGCTTCCAATCAGCTCAATGTAACTGGAGAAAAGCATGCAACTGTAAGAAGTGGAGAAAAGCATGCAACTGCTCTCACTTTAAAATTATGACCAGGAGTCTCAATGGCCTTGATGTGGCCCAGCAACTGTACTGCATTTCCCCCATGCATTTCTTCTCCCACCCTGTAGACCCTTTCAAAATCTTCTCTGCTTTACTTTTCCCTCTGGCACCTCACCTGCCATCCTCTCCCCAGGAATCCACCACCCCTCCCCTCTACCCACCAGCACATGGACCCATCTACTCTCTGGTTTCCTTCCTGTCACTCTAAACCATCACTTCAACCCTCCACTTGAACATGAGGTTCTACCTTTCTTGTCACCCAAGGGCACTGCCCAGTAATTCTCCCCCTCTCTCTTCTATCACCAAAGTTCCCTCCCAATGGATGGCTCCCACGGTCCTATGAACATGCTCACATTTCTTCCTTACAAAAAACAACTTTGGATTCCATCTGCTCCTCAACTACGGCCCTACTTCTCAACTCCCTTTTGCAGCAAAATCCTCAAAAATATTATCATTTATGCCAATTTTCTCCACTTTTCTTCCTTCTGTTCCCCTAAACCTACCATTCCTTGGAAGCCACTGACATCCAACCCATCAGCTACCTCCATGCTGCTAATTCTGGGGGTCAGCTCTTGGTCCCCCACTTTTCCTGGCATCCCAGCAGCATTTGTCACAGTAGCTCAGCCTCCTGGAAACACTTCCTTCTCTTGGCTTCCAGAACAGCACACTCTCCTGGTTTTCCTCTGCCTCATAGCCGTTCACCTTTTTTACTGAACATCCTGGCAACTGCTCTTGTTCCCACCTTGTTCCGTCAATCCATCCTCCTTTAAACATCCAGGATGATCCTCCCCAAGTCCAAATCTCATCCTCACAGATCCTGTGAGAGCAGACTTTCTTTTTTTTTAAGGTTTATTTATTAATTTGACAGAGAGATAGAGAGAGAACACAAGTAAGCAGAGCAACAGGCAGAGGGAGAGAGAGAAGCAAACTCTCCTCTGAGCAGGGAGCCTGACGCGGGGCTCGATCCCAGGACCCTGGAATCATGACCCAAGCCAAAGGCAGGTGCTTAACCAACTGAGCCACCCAGATGCCCCTGAGAGTAGACTTTCTTAAACCAGTGTATGTGACAAACTGTTTTTGTGCCATCACACGAAAAAGGTTAGTAAGAAATGAGCTGGAAAATTTCTTAAAGTGTTTTTTTGCAGGATGAGCCTAGGGGTATAGCCTGATATCAGCTGCTTTCATGCCAGACAACACGGGCATAAAATGCTTAAGTCACAAAATCTTTCCTTCATAACTGTTGCCTCATTGTTGTCTAGTACTCAGTGTTTAGACAAGTCTGGGCAAGTCAAATTTTGCTTCTTCAGAGACAATTTTTTCGTCTGCCTATATCCCTATGGGGCTTTATTCTTATAATTAAGCATGTCTATGCATATATCTCTTAAAACTAATTTGTACATTTTAATCTGTGAGTTTACTAATTTCTTCATTTTTGAAGTAGTCTTCCCCTATATCTTTAATTATATATCTGCTTCATTTTCTTTTCTTATTCAAGGATATTAATACAGCAATATTTATTAAATACTTATTGATTATTAATTAATTGGGTCTCCCTCTTCTTTGTCATTTCTATCAATCATTTTGAAAAATCTCTTTTCCTCTCCTGGGCTTTCAAAAGAGCTTGTCAAGTTTTCTTCTACAAGACAGATTCAGTTTTCCACAGTGTTGATTTTTCAAAATCATTGTTTCTAAGAATGTTGATTTTTAACTATGTGATTTTATTTTTACTTCTGTTTATATTTCTAGATCAGATGCCACTTTTGTTTTTATTTCTGCTAATCTCATTGCTTTTCAACTCCATCCTTGGTCTTATCATATTCTGTTTTTCTAATGCTCCTGCTTTCCTGACTTTTATTGAGAGAACAAAGCAAATACTTTCTAAAATTTACTTTGGCTTCCTGCGGCAAAATTTCTCTAAATATTTGTTCTTCCCAGACAGTGTACATTTCACAAACAGTCTTTTTACAACCAATGCTGCCCCTACTTTCCCTGGTTACTCATCTTTATTCTTTACCAAGGAACATGCTGGAGGCTCCTGTTTGCTTCTGCTCCAACCTCACCCAGGAAGGCTGTTCACTATGAACAGGCCCCAGGCATCATTCTGATGGGTTCTTGTTTCTTAATTTGATCATCTAGCATGGATGTTATGACTTGATAAGGAATGTCCTAGTGGAACTGCTAGGTTATAAGGAATACAATATTCCTGGACACTGAATGCTCTGTAGTTAATTCCTGGTAGGAAACAATCAATGAACAACTATAATTCCCAGGATGCACCCCTCCTCTTCTCTTTCTGGGTCTGTGTCCTCAAGCTCCTCAACCCGATGTGGGTGGCACCAGCAGCTCCTCAGAGAGGTCTTAATTTGGATGTGGGAGAATAATGCAGGGGTGGGAGGGGGCCCCTGGACTGGCTACTGAAAATCTTGCCCCTGGGCTGGCAGGTTTTTGAACAAGAGCCCCAGTCCCAAGCACTACCAAAATTTCCCTGTCCTTTTTTGTCTGACTTGGGATGATAGGAGACTTAAAGGCACATCTAGAAAGTACTTTGGCTTATTTTACAAACCAGTGGATTCCTGTTATATTCTAGGCACTCAAATCCATCTCGTCATTTTATCCAGAATAATAAATCAGGTAAGTACTAATATTATCCCATTTTACAGATGGGGACAGTGAAACTCAGAGGTTAAAAACACATTTCCAAGGTCACCCGGCTGGTGAGTGACAGAGCTGGGATTTAAGAGCAGGCGTATAGAGCTAAATGCCCATCTCTCTCTCTCTCTCTCTCTCTCTCTCTCAGTTCCCTCCTCTAACTGAAATCTACATAACATAAAATTCACCACTGAAAAGTGTATGATTTAGTGGCATTTAGTACATCCACAGTGTTCTTCAACCACCAACCATATCTAGCTCCCAAACATTTTCATCACCCCTAAATAAAACCCCAAACCCATGAAGCAGTCACTATTGAGTTCCCGCTGCTCTTGCTCTTAATCTCTCCCTCTCAGTCATGCTGGAAACCCCATCTTTGCTGGTGGCTCTGTTGCCATCAGGATAGAGGGCAGGGTAAACACTGTTTCCCCAGCCTGCCTCAGGCCCTTCCTGACACTCCCCAGCAGCCTTGGCCCAGGACACTCACCTCACCAGCAGGACAGAAGGAGCCTTGCCCCCCGGGTCAGCCCTGCTCCCTGCCTGGGCCCTGCAGCCTGAAGCCCTTCTCCAACGCCCTGTCCTAACTGTTAGATGTGTGCATCAAGCCCAGCATTGCCCTTTTGTGCAAAGCCTGGAGTCCTGATGGTGTGGAGCCCAGGCCCCCTACCCTTACTACCACCAGGGATAAGACAAGGAATGTGAGACTCCCCGAGACCATGCAGCATGGAGCACAGAGGACCCCCCTTTCCAGTCCTGGCCCTCCATTCCACACAGCTCAGCCTCTCCCCTCCATTCCTGACCTGTGGCCCTACATCTGCATTATCCCCCTCAGGGGTTTCACTGTCTGTGGGGACCCCCCTCAGCCCCACGCTAGCCTGCTACTCAGAGCTCCTCAGGGCCAGTGGCTGTGAGCACTCGTTGAGCTTATGCCCCGGCTCAACACACGGAGCCAGAGGAATTTGGGTTGAAGTCCATCTTCCTTGAACACGCTCACTTGGCAGCAATCCATGTGCCCCTTTGGAACCCTTTGTCCCCACACAGAGAGAGGTTTCTGGAGCCAAAACACCTTCAGTCTGACCTTGCTGCGGCCAGAGAGAAACCCTGTCTGGCAACCCTGCAGACAGGTCACCTGCTTGTGTCTGGATTTAGTCCACATTAATGGCCACAGGGCGGCCTGAAATTAATGACGGGGAGACCCGAAGACCCCTCCCATTAGCCAGCCTTGATGGCGGCATGGCCAACAGACGTCTCTATGCCCTTCCCTTCCCAGCTGAGTCAGCCGGGTCTGGAGCCCAGCTAGCATTAGGGTCAGTTTGAATCCTCATTAACAGGACTGCAGGCGGGCTAGCTCAGTCTGTCTTCAGCCATGTCCCCTTGTGCGCCTTTCCTGACATCTCTCAGTTTCCTCCATACAGTCTCCATGCTCCTCAAAGTTGTGAAGGCAAAAATGACATGACATGTGCAAGGTGCCTGGATCACAGAAAACACAGTAAATGCCAACTGCACTTACGGAGGGTAAGTCCACCCTGTAGGCATTATTGATGATTACTATTAATTACAAAACTCTATACACACTGTGAAGTCACAGGGTAATAATGTCTATACGTGTACCTACTGGTTGAAATTCCTACCGTCCGCACTCACATCTACACCCACACACCTTCTCTCCCTCCCTCCCTGAGTCACCAGCGCTTCACTGAGCATCCTCTTGGGGATCTAAGTCTATCAGGGGAGATGTGGCCTTGATCTGACGAGGCCAGTGTATGTCCCCGTGTGCCGGTCCCAATGTGTGTGCAAACTGATGCAAGGCTACGGGTGCCTATCTCCATGGGTCTGTGTGTGTCTGTGTGTGTGTGTATGAGTCTTCTTGGGCCACCATAACAAAATCCCACAGTCTGAGTGGCTTAAACAACAGACAACTGTTTTCTCACAGTTCTGAAGGCTAGAAGTCCATGATCAAGGTGCCAGCAAATCTGGTTTCTGATGAGGACTCTTCCTGGCTTGTAGACAGGTGCCTTCTCACTTGTCTTCACATGGTCTTCCCTCTGCACACAGAGAGAGAGAGAGAGACAGAGAAATAGATCAATCTCTACTGTCTCTTCCTTTTCTTATATAAGGGCACCTTATCAGTCCTATCAATTAGGGCCCCACCCTTACGACTTCATTTAACCTTCATTACCTTCCCAAAGGTCCAAATATAGGCATACTGAGGATTTAGGACCTTCACATATGGGTTGGGGGGCAGGGCACAATTCAGTCCATTGCAATGTAGGACTTGCGTGTGTGTGTATGTATGTATGTGTTTGCTCATGTGAATGTATGCATGTATGTCCTGGCTTAATGCCCACATGCCTGCCCACTCATGTGTTTGTGTGTCTCCTCGTGCAGCTGGGGGGGGGGGGGCAGTGAGGAGCCGCACCTGCCAATCACCCCCTCCCACCTGAGGCCCAGCGCCAACAGAATCAAGTGTGGGCTCCTCTCTGCCGATCAAGATCTATAAATAAAGTTGTCTCCCTGGCATGTTCCACACCACACGCGGCTCTTTAATAAAATTGGCTGAGATTTGTGGATAAGCCTGAAGCAAAGTCAATGCTCGGTGTCAATCCCACGCTAAGAGGGGCCTTCAGGGGTCAAGCTGCTTCCTGTATATGATTCCATATCAAAGATATGTCAGCCGGGTGCTAACCAGCTCCTGGAGCGCAAGGAAACTCTGAGATCTGACCAGGTTCACGCTGGGGTCCTCCGGCTGGGGTGCCACATAGTAAGTGGGGGTGGGGGTGCAGGGACACTGCCGGAGCCAGCCCTTCCAGGGACTCAGCTATTCCTCAGTGGCTCTGGGACTAACTCTGTCTTCGCTGTCTGAGCAGCAGGAAGGAGGGAAGCGGCAGCTTCTCCCCAGCTACTCTTTAAAAACCTCCATCTTTCTGGGCTAGAAGAGGCATGTTTTGAGGGGTGCAGCCAGTGTCTCTCTGGGTCTCCGCTACTCCAGAGGAGTGGAGGGGAGCCTCTGTCCAAAGCCACAGGCACAGTCTTACGAACACATGTTGGGGTCCCTGGGCTTCCCCGAGCTCCCAGTTGAGAGCTGAAGGAAACTGGGTGTATGGAGAAGCTAAGGGATTCTGTCCACTCTAGGCCACTCGGGGAGGAAGCACATCTAATATAGGCATGCTGGCCACACTCAGTGAGGCAGAAAGAGGGGAAATCAAAAGAAATTTGGTTTAATTAAGTATCAGGAAAGATTTATGCAACTTCCTCTCCTTGTCATAAATATTAATGAGGGCAGCCAGCAGCCGGCTCCTGCAGCATCCGCTAGCTGGCTGGGAAGAGCTGAAGAGGACAGGGCTGGGGGTTAGGAGGGCAGCAGCTGCCCCTACACACACACACACACACACACACACACACACATACATGCAGGCAGATGTTGGGTGAAGTCCCCTGCCAAGCACCTGGCCACTTGGCCAGGAGGTCCAGGAAAGGGAGCCAGCCCCTTCTTGCCCCCAGTCAGGCTAGATTTGGGGACAGGACCCTTCAGCCAGCTTTGCCCTTCATTCTCTTGTGGCCAAGTCAGCTCCGACCTGAGTGGAAGCATGAGTATGACAGCGAGGGATGGGGTGGGAGTGTCTGGGGGGACCAAGGGCAGCATTCCAGGCTCAGTGGGTCTGGGAATGGAATGGAGGGCGGTGGTCCACTTCCCGAAATGGGAGCTCAGATGCTGAGGGAGCTACCTACCAAGCTGCTATGGGTGGCCTGTGTGCTCTCATTCAGCATATCCTAATTCATATTCCTAATTCAATACACCAGGTCCAGCGCCCCCTACATTCTATTGGCCAAAGAAAGTTTCAAGGCAACTTGGATTCAAAGAGCAGGAAACAGAACCACCTCCTGAGGGCGGGTGGGGGGGGGGGATAGCTGCAGAGTCACAGGGCAAAGGGCTTGGATACAGTGAGGGATGAACAAGAATTGAGGGCATTTTTCCAATCTCACTAAACCTCACCTTCTAAACCTCCAGACCTTCCAGACCCCACTCTGGCCAGAGGGCTTTACTCACCAGGTGTCATTCCAACAGGGAGTGACCAAGCCCCCAACATTTGGCCCGTCACCTTTCCCACATCACTGTACTAAAGATTCCTACAGTCCAGTTCCCCTCTTCCTTCCAGCCTCACCCCCAATGCTCATTCCCCATTATTGCCCCCACCTCCCTGGACTCCTCTGAGCTGCCATGTGGACCATGGGCAAGGGGGAAGGGCTTGGTAAGTACATGTCGAGGTCCAATGCTGGGACCACCTGGGATAGAGAAGTCAATCCTTCCTTCCTGCAACACCAGCCTACAGCTTTGGGCGACCTCCCAAAGGATTGCAGCCTCTGTGCAAGATGCACTTGGTATTTGGATCAGGGGTGGCTAGAGATCTCTGCCAAGTCACCTACTGAACATACCTTGGTGCAGTCAGCCAAGATTAGTAGAGCCACTGCCATGCTCCAACCCAGAGACGCTGTGGGGGTGAACACCTGACCCAAACCCTTTCCAGTGCACCAGGAGTTAGGAAGAAGGCAGCCCAGAACCTGTCTGTCCCTGGGAAGCAAGGAGACCAGGCTGCATGAGCCCAGACACCAAGACCCTCCATTATCCTTTCAGACCTCACTTACAAAACACATATGCAAAGATAAAATGATGAAGAATTTCAAGAAAGCAACACAGTTTCAAGAAGTAGCTTGGCTTAGCTGGTGTGGTGTTTCTCTCTTTTGGAATATTTCTGGGGTGGGGAAAGGAAGAGAAGCCACAGATAAACACAGACTCTTTTCCTCATGTAGCTATTATGTACTTGAAGTTTTTGAGGAAAAAAAAAGTTGTCTTTTAATTGGTAAGTAATGACATAATTTTTTAGACATTACTGTATATTAAACATGTATGTGTGGGGTGCCTAGTGGCTCAGTCAGTTAGGCGTCCGATTCTTGATTTCAGCTCAGGCATGATCTCAGGGTTGTGAGACTGAGCTCACATGCAGGGCTCCATGCTGAGCGTGGAGCCTGCTTAGGATTCTCTCCCTATACCCCTTCTTCCCCTGCCAACTTGTTTACGTGCATGCTCTCTAAAAAAATGTGTGTGCGTGTGTTCAAATGTAGAGATAGACGAAACAATGCAAAATGTGCATGACATTTTAGAAACAAATAATAAACATTCTCTTGCTTCCAAGAGGCCACTTTAGGATATGCCTCCCACTCTTTGGAAACATTCTCTATGCTCTGGCACTTAAGGGCCAGTTTCAAGGAAATGTTTAGCCCCCACACCTAGTGTTTCATTAGAGTCAGGCAGACTTCAGTTCAAGATCCTGCTCACCTCTCTGAACCTTACTGTTTTCATCTGTGGAATAAAGTATTTTAATGCAATTTCAATTCCAATCACAAGATTATAAAGTGACTTTACAGGGGCACCAGGGTGGCTCAGTAGTTGAGCATCCAACTCTTGCTTTTGGCTCAGGTCATGATCTCAGGGTCTTGAGACTGAGCCCCGCATCCAGCTTTGTGCTGGACATGGAGTATGTTTGGGACTTTTTCTCTCTCTCCCCCTGCCTCTTCCTCACCCCTGCACACATGCACACCTGCACACTCTCTCTCTTAAAAAGTAAAAAATATAAAATGACTTTACAATGAGGCTGTGTTTCATTCATCATTACATCCTTTGTGCCTATCACAGTGCTTAGCATACAGCAGATGCTCAATCAACAACTGTTGAGTAAAATTAAGTTGAAATCTGGCTAGTATCTCTTTGTTTTAAGATTTTATTTACTTACTTGACAGAGAGAGAGAGATCACAAGCAAGCAGAAAGGCAGGTGGAGAGAGAGAGAAGGAAGCAGGCTCCCTGCTGAGCAGAGAGCCCTATGCAGGGCTTGATCCCAGGACCCTGAGATCATGACCTGAGCTGAAGGCAGAGGCTTAACCCACTGAGCCACCCAGGCGCCCCAGGCTAGTATCTCTTAAGAATAAATTCCTAAAAGTGAAACTTCTAGGTCAAAAGGTATGCACTTTTAAAAAAAGATTTTATGTTTTAGAGCAGTTTTAGATTTATTGCAAAACTGAGAGGAAGGTACAGAGATTTCCAACATAAGCCCTGCCCCCACAGATGCACAGTCTCCCCCATTATCAACATGCTCCATCAGAGTGATACATCTGTGACCACTGGTGAACCTACACTGACACATTATAATCACCCAGTCCATGGCTTACATTAGAGTTCACTCTTGGGATTGTAAATTCTATGCATTTGGATGCATGTCATTACACAGCATTACAATACCAGAGAGTATTTCACTGCCCTAAAAATCCTCTATGCTCTCTATTAATCCATACCCTCAATGCCAACCCCGGCAACTACCAATCTTTTTACTATCTCTATAGGTTTTGCCTTTTCCAGAATGTCATATAATTGGAATCATATAGTGTGTAGCTTTTCCCCTTCACAGTGTATGCACTTAAGGTTCCTCCAGGTCTTTTCATGGCTTGATATCTCATTTCTTTTTATCACGGAATAACAGTTCATTGTCTGAATGGACCACTGTTCATTTATCCATTCACCTACTAAAGGACTCATTTTGGTTGTTTCTGGGTTTTAGAAAGTATGAATAAAGCTGCTGTAAACACCCATGTGCTGGTGTTTGTGTAAGTTTTCAACTTCTTAGAGTAAATACCAAGAAGGGTGACTGATAGATAAGATGGTAAGGGTGTTGTAAGAAACAGCCAACTGTCTTCCAAAGTGGGATGTCTCCCATAGCTGATGGGAATGCTATGACTGAGAATTCCGGCAACTCCAAATCCTCACCAGCACTTGGAGCTGTCAATGTTCCGGATTTGGACCATTCTAGTAGGTGTTTAGTGGTATCCCACTGTTGTTTTAATTTGTACTTCCCTGATAGCGGATGTGAAGCAGGTATGTACATTTCTTACTCTGAAACATTTTGCCAAATTACTGCCTGCAGATATTTTATATATTTACTGTTTTCTCACACCTACCTTGTGTTATAAAGATTCTGGTGTCTGACATTCTGATAAAATGAAAAAGGGTATGCAGCTATAGATTTTTATTTCTGTTATGAGTAGGACTGAGCATCTTTTCATTTGTTTAAGAAACATTTGAATTTGTCCTTTTAGATGGCTTCCTCTAACATCTCTTTGCCCTTAGTGCTTCTGGTACATCATTGGGTTTTTAAAACTTATTTGTAGGCATTATTTATGTTAAAGAAACTAGTCGTTTATTGACCTGTGTGTAGCAAATACTTATCTCAGCTTATTATCCCCTCAGACTGTATTTGTCTTTCACATTAAAAATTTTTTCTTTACTTCAATTTAATAACTTTTTTAAATGTTTCTGGGTTTTATGTCTTATTTAGAAAACTTATTAGAAAACTTTCTCTTGATAAGATTATTACTTTTTAATCTTGATAAGATTATAACTTTTTAATATCAATTTTTATCATATCTTTTGAGTTTTTCAACTTTTTATATTTAAACATTTGAGGGTCATGAAATTTATTTGATGTAAGGAGTGAGACAGGGATCCAAGATAACTTTTTTTCAGATGGTTGCCAAGTTATCCAAATACTATTTATTTAATAACCCATCCTAAGATGTGTTGCCTTTATCATACACTAAATTCTCATGAGAGAGAGGGAGAGGGAGAGGTGAGAATGTAGGGAGTCATAACTAACAGAGCAGAGACTCACAAGTGGAAATAGCAGCAGGAACTAGTGCCAAGGTAAGAAAACATAAGCTGTAATGAACCTATTGCTGGAGGCTCAGTATGGACAAGCCTGAGAGTTAAAAACTCCAGAAAAACCCAGTCATAGGGCCTCCACACCACTTCTGTTGACTCCAGGAGTTCAACCAGTGTCTCATAGTATCAGAGAAAATCACCTCCTGCTTCTGGCAGGAAAAGGAGAAAAAGAACCATTCTGAAATATGCCAGAGTATTCTGATCTTCTTAACAAGGGCTGCCCTTAGGAGAAATGAGTGAACCACAACCCAACTGATCTGAAATACCCAATTCTTTAGCCATCCTGTCTCACCTAAACAGGAGGGGAAAAAACTGAGAAACACTTGTGAAGTTTAGAGTCCAAAGGCACAGGTTCTCTAAAAGGGTGTGATCCAATTATAGGACTATAGAATGCTTCTCCCTCCACACCTCACCATAACATTACTAAAGGCCTATTTACAGCAGTTTCTTTTACCCAATACATGTTTAGCTATCATTAGCTATCAAGAAAAAAATCACAAGGCATACTAAAAAACAAAAAACACAACTTGAATAGTGCAAACATCAGAACTAGCATACCAGGAATGCTGGGATTATCAGACCAGGAATCTAAAACAACTATGATTAATATGCAAAGGGCTCTTGTGGCACTCGGGTGGCTTAGTCAAGTTAAGCGTCTGACTCTTGATTTTGGCTCAGGTCATGATCTTGGGTTGGTGAAATCAAGCACTGCATCAGGCTCCACACTCGGCAGGGAGTCTGCTTGTGTTTCTCTCTCTCCCTCTCCATCTGCTCCTCCCCGCTGCTCATGCTCTCTTGCACTCTCTCTCTCAAATAAATAAATCTTTTTAAAAAATATGCTAAGGGCTCTAATGTGTAAAATCAATAGCACACAACAATGGCAATGTAAGCAGAGAGATAAAAATCTAAGAAAGAACCAAAAAGAAGTGTAGAAATGAAAAACACTGTAACAAAAATGAAGAGTGCTTTTGTTGGGCTTGTCTATGGACTACACACAGCTAAGAAAAGAGTCTCTAAGCTTGAGGATATATAAACAGCATCCCCCAAAACTGAAAAGCAAAGAGAACAAAGATCAAAAAAAAACAAGAGAGGTTATCCAAGAAAGGTGAAGCAACCACAGATGGTAAACCAGGCATAATGAGAATATCAGAGAAAAAGAAAGAAAGGAACAGAAGAAATAGTTGAAACAATAATGTCTGAGACTTTCCCAAATTATTTTTAAGTACCAAACCACAGATTCAGGAAGCTCAGAGAACACCAAGTGTGATAAATGCCAAAAACAAAAAAACTATACCCAGGCATATTATTTTCAAACTGCAGAAAAATCAAAGATGAAAAGAAATCTTAAAAGATACTGGGTGGGAGTGGGGTGGGTAACACCTCTATTTGGAGCAATAAGAAAAATTACATCTGACTTTTCCTCAGAAACCATTCCAGAGACTGCAATGAAATGTTTAAAGTGCTAAGAGGAAAAAAAAAAAGTTACCAACATAAAATTACATACCCTGTGAAATTATCCTTTAAAAGTGAGGAAGAAATACTTTCTCAGACAACCAAAAACTGAGGGAATCTGCTGTAGGTGACTTGTCTTGTAAGCAATGGTAAACAAAGTTCTTTAGTGAGAAGGAAAATAATATAGGCCAGAAAAGGTGGGGCGCTGACTCATGCATCAGTCAGCTATTGCCATAATAATGCCGCAGAAAAAACCACCTACAAACTACCTGGATTAAAACAGCAATCATCCAGACTAATTCTGGGGGTCAATATGGTAGAGTAAGAAGTCCCTAAGCTCAACCTGTCCACGGATACAACTAGGTAACATTCACATCAGTGTGCATAACCCAGAACATCACCTGAAGGACTGGCAGAACAAACTCTACAACTAAAGGTAGAGAAGAGGCTGCATCAAAGAGGGTGGAGAGGGTGGAAAGGGTGGAGACACAGTGGGGAACTAAAAATATCTAGGCCACCTGTGGGCATGACGGAGCCAAGAACTGGGAGAAGAGAGAGAAACAGATTATCATACCAGGGAGCTCCATGCAAGGAAGGTGAATCCCCACAACATTTGGCTTTGAAAACTAGAGGGGATGAATTTCATGAGTTCTCACAACCAGTGAGACTTAAAGCCTGGAATTTTAAAATCAGCAGGCTCAGCTCTGGGAGAGCCCAGAGGGCAAGAGGAAGCTGAGATCCTGCCCTTAAAAAGATAGCATACACAGGTAGAAGCAGCAGTTTGAAAAAATGCCTGGGGTACATGGGAAAGAGAGTTATTTATGCATCTGAGAGCATGTACCAGAAGAGCAGGGTTTGCAGAGAGACTTCTCCAGGAGCAAAGAAGTTGCTGGACACCATCTCCTTCTCCTACCCCCTTGCATAACTTGTTTACACCAAGCCCTGCCTCACTGTGCTTAGGTGGATCCACCCTTCCCAGTCACACCTGCTTCAGTCCCAGCGCTGTGGGTACCCTCTCCCAAAAGACTGGCAGAAATCATGCCAAAACCATGACCCATGCATTCTGTAGGGCCTCAGGGGCAGCAGTGGGACCTGTGGAAGCCCTAGGCACACACTTGTAAAACTATGTGTCCCACCCTGGCCAAACTTTTCCCACAAGAGTCTCTTCAGATTAGCAGACTGAAGGAAAAAGCAGCCAGGACACAGTAACAGGGCACATGAAGCACACACACAGGAGATATCCCTGAAGTACCAGGTTCTGTTGAACAGAGGACACTACACTGCAAAGCACTACTTCATGACCTTTACTTCATAAGGCCATAACATTCAAGAGCAGGAGATGCTGCTTCCCTAGCTGACTTCCCTAACACACAGAAATAGACACAGAGTTAGACACACTGAGGAGACAGAGGACTATATCCCAAAAGAAAGAACAGGACAAAACCACAGCAAGAGACCTAAGCAAAATGGATATAAATAATATGCCTGATAGAGAATTTAAAGTAATGATCCTTAAACATACACAATGGACTTAACAAAAGAATTGAGGACATGAGTGAGACTCTTAACAAAGTCTCAAAACAAAAAAAGAATCATAGATGAAGAACACAATAAATAGAATAAATGGAAATAAAAATACATTAGATGCAATAAATAGGCTGGAGGAAGCAGAGGAATGAATTAGTGAACTGGAGGGTAGAGAAACGGAAGGTAAGCAAGCTGAGCAGGTAAGAGGAAAGAAATTATGTAAAATGAGAACAGACAGATTGCTCAGTGATTCCATCAAGGGAATCCAGAAGAAGAAGAGAAAGAAAAGGGTACAGAAAATTTATTTGAAAAAAATAACAGCTGAAAACTTCCCTAATCTGGAGAAGGGAACAGATATCCTGATCCAGAGGGCATAGATATCCCCCAACAGTATCAACTCAAGGTCCACTCCAAGACACATAGCAATTAAAATGGCAAAACATAGTGATAAAGAGAGAATTATAAGAGAACCCTAAGAAAAGACAGTTACATACAAAGGAAACTCCATAAGGCTACCAGCAGATTTTTCAGCAGAAACTTTGCAGGCTAGGGGCGCCTGGGTGGCTCAGTGGGTTAAAGCCTCTGCTTTCGGCTCAGGTCATGATCCCAGGGTCCTGGGATCGAGCCCCACATCGGGCTCTCTGCTCCGTGGACAGCCTGCTTCCTCCTCTCTCTCCCTGCCTGCCTCTCTTGCCTACTTGTGATCTCTGTCTGTCAAATAAATAAATAAAATCTTAAAAAAAAAAAAGAAAGAAAGAAAGAAACTTTGCAGGCTAGAGAGAATAGCATGATATAGCCAAGTGCTGAAGAGGAAAAATCTACAGCCAAGAATACTCTATCAGGCAAGGCTATCATTCAGAAGAGGAGGAGAAATAGAGTTCCCCAGACAAACAAACACTAAAGGAATTCATGGCCACTAAACTAGCCCTACAAGAAATGTTAAAGGGGATTCTTTGCATGAAAAGGAAAGACCATAAGAGTAAGAAAAATAAGAAGCACAAAAGCAATAAAAATAAGTATATCTGTAAAAATTGGTCAAGAAACTAAAGGATGTAAAGTATGACACCATATACCAAAAACATGGGGGGTGGGGAGAGGAGTGAAAAATGGGCTCAAACATAAGTGACCTTCAAGTTAATATGGACTGCTCTATGCAGAAGATGTTATATACAAACCAATCTAATGATAGCCCAAAATCAAAAACCAGTAATAGATATGCAAAGAATAAAGAGAATGAAATCCAAGTATGTCATGGAAGAAAGCCAGCAAACCATAAAAGAGAGCAAGAAAAGAAAGGATCAGAGAGGAACTATAAAAACCACCACAAAACAGTAAAAAAATGGCAATTAATACATACTTATCAACAATTACTTCAAAGGTAAATGGACTAAATCCTCCAACCAAAAGACCTAAGGTGACAGAATGAATGAAAACCAAAAACAAGACCCATCTTTATGCTGCCTACAAGAGACTCATTCAGACCTAAAGACATGCAGGCTGAAAGTGAGGGGATGGAAAAATATTTATCATATGAACGGACATTAAAATAAAGCCAAAGTAGCAATAACTGAATCAGACAAAATAGACTTTAAAACAAAGACTGTAACAAGAGATAAAGAAGGACACTATATAATAATAAAGGGGATAATCCAACAAAAAGATATAACAATTGTAAGTGTTTATGCAGCCAACACAGGAGTACCCATATACATAAAACAGGTAATAAGAAACATAAAGGAACTAATTGATAGTAATACAATAGTAGTAGTGAACTTTAATACTACACTTACATCATCAATGGATAGATCATCCAAACAGAAAATCAACAATGAAACAGTGACCCTGACACATTAGACCAGATAAATTTAACAAACACTTTCAGAACATTCCACCCTAAAACAGAAGAATATACATTCTTCTCATGTGCACATGGAGATTATCCAGAAGAGATCACATATTAGGCCAAAAAATAAGTCTTAGCAAGTTCAAAAAAACTGAAGTCATACCATGCATCTTTTTTGACCGCAATACTATGAAACTAGAAGTCAGCCACAAGAAAAAAATCTGGAAAGAGCACAAATACATGGAGATTAAATAACATGCTACTAAACAATGAAGGGTTAACCAAGAAATAAAAAAAGAAATAAAAAAATTACATGGAGAAAGATGAAAACACAATGGTACAAAATCTCTGGGATGTAGCAAAAAGAGTTCTAAGAGGGAAGTTTATAGCAATACAAGCCTACCTCAAGAGGCAAGAAAATTTTCAAATAAACAACTTAACCTTATACCTAAGGAGCTAGAAAAAGAACAAAAAACAAAAGGCAAAACCATAAGAAGGAAGGAAATAATAAAGATTTAGAGTAGAAATAAATGATACAGAAACTAAAAAAAAAAAAAAAGTAGAACAGATCAATGAAACCAGGAACTGAGAGATCTTTAAGAAGATCAACAAAATTGGGGTGCCTGGGTGGCTCAGTGGGTTAAAGCCTCTGCCTTCGGCTCAGGTCATGATCCCAGGGTTCTGGGAACGAGCCCCACATTGGGCTCCCTGCTCAGCGGGGAGCCTGCTTCCACCTCTCTCTCTCTGCCTGCCTCTATGCCTACTTGTGATCTCTGCCTGTCAAATAAATATATAAAAATCTTAAAAAAAAAAACTAAGGAAAAAAAAAAGATTGACAAAATTGATAAACCTCTAGCCAGACTCATTAAAAAAAAAAAAAAAAAAAAAAAAAAAAAAAAAAAAAAAAAAAAAAAAAAAAAAAAAAAAAAAAAAAAAAAAAAAAAGCAAGAGGATTCAAGTAAACAAAATCACACATGAAGGAGAAGACATAACAACCAACAGCATAAAAACAGAAAGAATTCTAAGAGAATATTATGAAAAATTATATACCAACAAATTCAACAACCTAGAAGAAATATATAAATTCTTAGAAACATATAACCTCCAAAGACTGAAGCAAGAAGAAATAGAAAATTTGAACAGACTGATTACCAGCAATGAAATTGAATCAGTAACTTAAAAACTCCCAACAAACAAAAGTCCATGGCCAGATAGCTTCACAAGTGAATTCTATCAAACACTTAAATAAGAGTTAATATGTATTCTTCCCAAACTTTTCCAAAAAAGGGAAGAGAAAGGAAAACTTCCAAATTCATTCTATAAGGCCAGCATTACCCTCATACCAAAACCAGACAAAGATAACACACCAAAAAAAAAAAAAAAAAGAGAGAGAGAGAGAGAGAGAGAGAGAAATACAGGCCAATTTCTCTGAACATAAAGCAAAAGTTCTCAACAAAATATTGGCAAACCAAATCCAAAAATGCATTTAAAAAATCACTCACCATGATCAAGTGGGATTTATTACTGGGACGCAAGTGTGGCTCAATATTCACAAATTAATCAATGTAATATATCACACCAATAAGAGAAAGGATAAAAACCATATGTTCATTTCAATAGATGCAGAAGAAACATTTGACAAAGTACAACATCCATTCATGATAAAATTCCCCAACAAAGTAGACTTAGAACATTCCTCAACACAGGGCTTTAAATGAAAAATTCACAGCTGGGGCACCTGGTTGGCTCAGTTGGTTAAGTGTCTGACTCTTGATTTTGGCTAGATCCTGATCTCAGGGTCAGGAGATTGAGCCCCACATCTGGCTCCACACTCAGCGTGGAGTCAGCTTATCCCTCTCTCTCTGTTCCTCCCCCATTTGCACTCTCTTTCTCTAATAAATGAATGAAAAAAATCTTTAAAAAAAGAAAAACCCACAGCTAACATCATACTCAATGGCAGAAAAACTGAGAACTTTTCTCCTACGTCAGGAATAAGACAAGGATGTCCCCTCTCACCACTTTTATTCAACACAGTACTAGAAGTCCTAGCCACAGCAATCAGACAACAACAACAACAACAACAAAAATAAAAGGCATCCAAATTGACAAGACAGAAATAAAACTTCCACTCTTCGCAGATGACATGATACTATATATAGAACACCATAAAGACTTCACCAAAAAACTATCAGAACTGATAAATGTATTCAGTAAGTTTGCAGAATAAAAATATCAATGTACAGAAATCTGTTGCATTTCCGTACACTATTAAAGTTGGTGAATAAAGGGAAATCAAGAAAACAAGCCCATTAACAGTTACACCAAAAATAAGAAAACACCTAGGAATAAACTTAACCGAAGAGGTGAAAGACCTGTACTCTGAAAACTACAAAACACTGATGAAAGAAATTGAAGACAATATGAAGAAATGGAAAGACATTCCATGCTCATGGATTAGAAGAGAAAATACTGTTAAAATGCCTATACTACCTCAAACAATCTACAGATTAAATGCAATCTCCATCAAAATACCAACGGCATTTTTCACAGAACTAGAACAAATCCTCAGATTTGTGTGGACCATAAAAGACTGCATATAGCCAAAGCAATCTTGAAAAAGAAAAACAAAACTGGAAATATCATAATTTCAGACTTCAAGTTATTTTACAATGCTATGGTAGTAATCAAAACAGTATGATACTGGCACTAAAACGAACACATAGATCCATGGGACAGAAGAGAAAGCCCAGAAATAAACCCACAATTTTACGGTCAATTAATCTTTGATAAAGGATGCAAGAACATGCAATGGAAAAAAGACAAATTATTCAACAAATGGTGTTGGGAAAAGTGGACAGCTACATGCAAAAGAACGAAACTGAATCACTTTCTTAAATTATACCCAAAAATAAGCTCAAAATGGATTAAGGACCCAATTTTGAGACCTGAAACCATAAAAATCCCAGAAGAGACCACAAGCATTAATTTCTCTGACATTGGCGATACCAACATCTTTCTAGATATGTCTCCTGAGGCAAGGGAAACAAAATAAAAAATAAACTATTGGGGCTACATCAAAATAAAAAGCTTCTGCACAGCAAAGGAAACAACCAACAAAACTAAAAGATAGCTACTGAATGGGAAAAGATATTTGCAAATGATATATCCAATAAAGAATTCATATTCAAAATATATAAAATCTGATACAACTCAACATAATACAAAAAAAACAGTAATCCAATATAAAATGGACAGAAGACATGAACAGACATTTCTCTGAAGAAGACATACAGATGGCCAACAAACACACGAAAAGATGCTCGACATCACATATGAAGATATGACTTCACACCTGTAAGAATGGCTCAAAAAACTCAAGAAATAAATACTGGCTAGGATGTGGAGGAAAAGGAACCTTCATGCCCTGCTGGTGAGAATGCAAATTGGTCCAGCCTTTGTAGAAAACAGTGTGGAGATTCCTCAAAAAATTAAAAATAGAACTATCCTATGGATCCACTAATCTCACTACTGAGTATTTACTCAAAGAATATGAAAACACATACTCAAAATAATATATGTACCCTGATGTTTACTGCAGCATTATTTACAATAACCAAACTATGGAAAACAGCTCAAGTGTCCACTGACTGATGAATGGATAAAGATGTGCTCTGTGCGTGTGTGTGTAATGGAATATTAGTTAGCCATAAAAAAGAATGAAATCTTGCCATTTGTAACAACATGGATGGATTTAGAGAGTATAAACCTAAATAAAATATGTCAGAGAAAGACAAATACCATATGATCTCACTCATATGGAATTTAAGAAATAAAACAAGCAAAGGAAAAAAGTGATAAACCAAGAAACAGACTCTTAACTATATATAGATGGTTAGTAGAGGAGAGGTGTGTGGCCTGAAGGGTTATATAGGTGAAGGTGATTAAGAGTACATTTATCTTGATGAGCACTGACTGATATATGGAACTGCTGAATCACTCATCATACATCTGAAACTATTACAAGACTATGTTAACTATACTGGAACTAAAATTTTTAAAAAATTTTAAATAAAAAATAAACAAACAAAAAGCCCACAATGATCCCTTCCTGTTTACATGTCTGTAGGTCACCTGGTAAATGGCTGATCTCACCTTAGCTTGGCTGGTCTTGGGTCCAACCTGCAGGTAGGTCCAGGTGTGTTCCAAGTGTCTCTCATCTTCTGGACCAGTAGGCTAACTCAGGTATAGGGGCGCCTGGGTGGCTCAGTGGGTTAAGGCTAACCCAGGTATGTTTTTCTCATGATGATAGCAGAATCACATGAAGGCAAGCAAACCATACAATACATTTCAAACATCTGCTTTTAAAATATCTACTCACATTACCCTGGACAAAGCAAGTAATATGGCTAAACCCCAGGCCAACGAGCAGGACATATGCTCTCTTCCTATGACGACATGACAAAAGTGTGGATGTCTAACTATACTACAGAGGAGTAAAGATTTGGGCCCATAATTCAATCTAATTCAATTTACCTTATGTATTTCATTTTATGGAGCTAGTGGAAATCTGAAGCCAATACTGAAGAGAGATAGCACAAAAATGATGTTATAGATGAACCTAACTTATGAATTTGGATGTGAACTGATTTAAAAATTAGTCAGTTAAAATAAGCAATGATATTCTCAAAATCATCTTTTACAACCAAGTATGATTTATCCCAGAATTTTAAGGATTATTTATATGTAAGAAACCCATTCATGTAATACATCCTATCAAAAGGACCAATTAAAAAAAGATATAACCTTACTGAATGTAGAAAAGACAGAATAAAATTTGACACTCATTACTAATTTTTATAAACTCTTTAAAAACCAGGAATTGGAGAGTATTTGTTAACATAATAGAGCAAACTTATCTTAGAACAACAATAGAATGCATCTATGGGACACAACAGATGTCCTGTAAAATCAAGAGTAAAACAGCATGACTATTTCCATTTTTATTCAACATTTTTTCTGCTCAATGCAGAAAATATATAAATGCAAAAAATACATAAACAGAGATAAGTGGTCTAACTATTAAAAAGGAGAAGATGAGATCATCATTATTTACAGATGATACAATTACATACCTAGAAAACATAAATGTATCAACTGAAAAACTCTTAGATAAATGAGCAGTCAAATACAAGATAAATATTTGAAAATCAATGATTTTTCTATATGCTAGCCATAACCAGTTATACGATATAATAGAAAATAGATTCTATTTACAATAGCAATAAAAACATAAAATATTTAGCAATAACCATAAAAAGAATTGTGCAGAAATTATATGTGAAGAATGTTATAAACCTTTAATCAGAGATACAGAGGATTAGAAAAAAACAGAAATGTATACCAAGCTCAAGAGTGAAATAATTAAATATTGCCAAGATATGAGTTCTTCCCAAATTTCTTTATAGGTTTAATACAGATCCATTTGAAAGATTAAAGGTGTTGGACCAACTTGAGAAGTAATTCTAGAGTTCATCAGGAAGAATAATTTTTGAGTATATACATTTTGAAAAAAGTGAGGTTATGAGGGGGCTCTAGCCCCATCCAGTAACAAAACTTACTGCATAGTGCAGTAACTTATTGCATAGTGCAGTAACTTATTTGGGGCCTCTGCCTTTGGCTCGGGTCATAGTCCAGGGCCCTGGGATCGAGTCCCACATTGGGCTCTCGGCTCAGCAGGGAGCCTGCTTCCTCCTGTCTCTCTCTGCCTGCCTTTCTGCCTACTTGTGATCTCTGTCAAATAAATAAATAAATCTAAAAAAAAAAAGAGCGAGTCATTGTTACTGTATCAGACAACACGCCTCAACAGAACACGCTAAGCAAGTTGGAAACAGACTTTAGTTACAAGAATTTACATGTAAGGTGGTGCATGAACATGTACAATCCATTAACAAAAAAGACAAGTTGCATTTGGTTATATGTAACAGAAACCTGACTCTTAGGGTTTAACTACTCACTGCATGAGGGCACTGTTTCTCTTATTAAAACAAGCGCGCCACACGTGAACAATCCCTTCCTCTTCCACCATGCAGGGAGTGTGTCTTTCACCCTGAAGTTGCAAAAATGGTCACTCCACCTTTATTATAGAGATAATAAAGAAGCAAGAACAGAAAGGGAAGAGGGAGGGAAGAAAGGAGAGGAAAGGAAGAAGTAGCTGTATCTGTCCTGAAGAGAACTCTCCCAGAAGTCTCCAGCAGACACCTACTTATATCTCAAATATGAGATATCATCAAAAATGAGTCATACTGCTGCCCCAAACTGTAAGGGAACCTTCGAGAAATACTTTTCCAAACAAAATTAAGATTATGCTGATAAGCAATGTTAAGTGTTATAGATAAGCAGCAATGCCCGCCATAGAAAACATCTAGATCATTGTAGGATGGAAGGGCAAGAAGGAGTATCTATTTGACTAATGAAGTTAGAGAAATTGCCTAATATGTTTGGTTTAAAAAAACCTCTTTAATTTTTATCTTATGCCAAGTAAAAGATAATGTCTGTAGGATTTATAGAATTATAATTTTTTAAAGTGGGACTTTAAACTCTTGTTTAAACCAATGTGGGACTTGAACTCATGATCAAGAGCCACCTGCTCAACCAGAGCCAGCTAGGTGCCCCAGATTTATAGAATTAAAAAATAGGAAAATTAGAAGAATATGTATGCAAATAAAGAGCATTTTTAACTTCATGGAAAGGAAAAGGACTATCTAGGCCTATAAGCCAAGAAATAAGTATCAAAGAAACATACTGATAAATCTCACTAGAGTCCATTTAATTCCATAAGTTAAAAATCCTATTGCAAAATTAAAAGGCGAACAACAAACTGAACAAAGAATCAGAAAGGGTTATTATCCTTAGTATATATTATAATATGGATCAGTAAGGGGAAAAATTAAAGCCCCCTTACATAAAATGTTGACAAAGGACTTGAGCCAACAATTCATGAAAGAGGAGGCCCAGTTTGGAGCACCTGGGTGGCTTGATCAGCTAAACGACTGACTCTTAATTTTGGCTCAAGTCATGTTCTCAGCGGGGGGCGGGGGGGGGTGGGATTAAGGCCCACATCGGGCTCTGAGTTCAGCACAGTGTCTGCTTCAGGATTCTCCCCTCTCCCTCTGCCCCTCCCCCTACGCGTGTGCATGGGCGCTCTTTCTCTCCCCCCACTTCCCTCTCAAGTGAATAAATCTTTTTTAAAAAAGAGGAGACACATATGAAACAATGTGCTATTTTGAATATACTGATAACAATTCAAAAACACTCCAATCTTTGATTTTTTTTCTAGAAAAAATTATAAATCACACATGTCGAGAACTTGGAAATGCAGAACAGCATGAAGAAAACAAAAATCACTGTGCTCCAACAACTGAAAGATGAGAGCTTTTGGGGATGTGCCATTCCACTCTGTTTTTTTCCTTCACAAATACTTTCTAATTAGTTCATTTTTCTCTATTGTCTTTCCTTTTGTTTATTTCTTTGATTGCCTCACACTTCACTGTACTTTTGCCAGCTATCCCCCCAGTGGGGCATACAGTGCTCCCCTCAACATGGGCCTTCCACGGGAACAGCAAGGGGGAAGGCCAGATATCAGGTAAGCAGAGCAGCGAGCAGCATCTTCCACAGGAAGTTGATAGGAGAACTGCTAAGGAGGCTCTGCGATCTAGGGAGCCCGTGACATTGGATACGTACTTCCCGCCATTGGCACACAACCATGCTGAAACCTAGCTCTTTGTGGTTTGGCTTTCATTCAGTGTAAATGGTAAAATAAAGCCCTTGGGAATTTTGTTCCTGCTGGACTTACCCTTACCTTATAATAAATTATAAATTTTGTATGAAATACAAAAATCAACCACCTAGCAATGCTGGAAAGTGAACAATTTCAGCTTTTTCCTTTCCCCAAATGGCAAGGTAATTGTCACAACATTGCTTACTGAATAATTTTCTTTTTTAACTATTTCGGTCCATTTTTAGATTCTATTCCATTTTAGATTCTACTCCATTATTTTCATTATTTTGCGTGTCTATCTATGCGCCAGTATCAAATTGCTTTAATACTGTAGCTTTATTTTTTCATTTTTTATTTGAGAGAGAGAGAGAGCATGAGCGGGAGGGGCAAAAGGAGAGGGAGAGAGAAGCTCAAGCAGACTCAATACTGAGCATGGAGTCCAACACAGGGCTTGATCTCACCACCCTGAAATCATGACCTGAGCCAAAACCAAGAGTTGGACACTTAACTGACTACACCACCCAGGTGTCCCAATACTGAAGCTTTAAAATGCATTTTTAATATCTGTAGGGCAAATGTATCAGTTATATATGGGGGTGTAATAAACAAGCGAAAATCTAATGGCTTCCAACAAATTGCTCATGACTATTAAAATTAGCACACATATCTGTTGCATAGAGTCTGAAACTAATATCTTTACCCTACTCCTGAACAATGCAGGGACCTTAAGACACTTTAATTTGGACAACCCCTCCTGACCCATGCTTTTTTTTTTTTTTTTTGAAGATTTTTATTTATTGATTTGACAGAGAGACACAGTGAGAGAAGGAACACAAGCAGGCGGAGTGGAAGAGGGAGAAGCAAGCTTCCCGCTGAGCAGGGAGCCCAGCCCGATGTGGGGCTCGATTCCAGGACCCTGAGATCAGGACCTGAGTCGAAAGTAGACGCTTAATGACTAAGGCACCCAGGTACCCTATGACCCACGCATGAAGCGTGGGTCATAGGGTACCCATATTTTCTTTTTTTTTTTTTATCCCATATTTTCTTCTATCCTTTCTAAACCTCACATATTTGATATCATTCTTTGTATTGTTTCATATAATAAATGTGTATTTTTTTATTTTTTTAAATAAATGTGTATTTAGGTATAACAATGTGTTCACCATTTTCTTTGCTCAGTATTCCTATCTATATCTCACACTTTTTGTTTAGGGTCACTTTTTTTTTCCTTTTGTTTTTTGTTGTTTTTGTTTTTTGTGTTTTCCTTTTTGATTGATTCAGGTCAGTACTGAAGACATTGTCTCATTACATCTAGTTCTATTCAAGAATAGAAAATAGTATTTGAACAGAAAAACTGAAGATTTTTTTAGTGTATCCTTTAAGCTTGAATGTAGGGAAGTAGGATCAGAATTGGACACAACAGAGCTATAACTGGTTTTTTTTTTCCCTAATGCAGGGTTATTCAGGCAGAGGACAAAAAATATACAGTACCAAAGTTAGGAATACACAACCCAAATTAGTCTTTTGTAAGCTCTGTATTTCTTCGAAATGTTAAATTGCATATGAAAACTTCACAGATCAACCTTTTATTCTGGCTTGTGCAACATGTCATCAGAAAGGCCTTGTTCTTCTGTGTTAGTGATATTTGCATATCACTTGAAATGAGGTTCACGTGCATAGCATAGCATGTAAGTAAGAATAAAAGAGAAGTTTCAACCTGATTTTATATGAGAAATAATATGGTAGGTTTTGGGGGCTGTTTTTTGTTTCGTCTTGTTGGGTTTTTTTGTTTTATTTTTGCATTTTCTAAGACTAAACAGCCTGAATTTATTTATTTTCAAATTCTTATTTAAATTCCACTTAGTTAACATATAGTGTAGTACTGGTTTCAGGAGTAGAATTTAGTGATTCATCACTTACATACAACACCCAGTGCTCATCATAAGTACCCCGCTTAATACCCATCACCCTTTTAAGATTTTATTTTTTTATTTGACAGAGGGAGGGAGAGAGAGATCACAAGGAGGCAGAGAGGCAGGCAGAGAGAGAAGGGGGAAGCAGGCTCCCCACTGAGCAGGGAGCCCAATGTAGGACTCAATCTCAGAATCCTGGGATCATGACCTGAGCTGAAGGCAGAGGCTTAACCCACTGAGCCACCCAGGTGCCCCACCCCACCCTTTTAGCCCATCCTCTGCCCACCTCCCTCCATCAACCTTCAGTTTGTCAGAAGTCCTATAGGGAGAGACTATTAATATAAAGTCTCTGGGTTTTTATTTATTTAATTTTTTTAAAAGATTTTTTATTTATTTGTGAGAGAGAGAGAGAGAGAGAGAGCACAGGCAGACAGAGTGTCAGGCAGAGGCAGAGGGAGAAGCAGGCTCCCTGCCGAGCAAGGAGCCCGATGTGGGACTTGATCCCCGGACGCTGGGATCATGACCTGAACCGAAGGCAGACGCTTAACCCAGGTGTCCCGGTTTTTATTTCAAAATGAATTTATTTGATAATATGTCTTCAAATATATCAATATATTGGCATCAATATATTGATATCAAATATATCAAATATATCTTCTTGTACTTTGAATAAATGTGGTTTTAGATTTAATTTGTGATGTTAAGACCAATCAGAGTCCAGGTATTGTCAACTTGATCACACGTTAAAGAGTGCCTTGACTTTGATCACTGGTTGGTTTGGTTTCAGAGGTCTATCTCAGCAGGTTTAATGTTCTGCCTCTTTGCTCTTTCATCCAATCCTCAGTCCTCTGAATCAGGGCAGGGAGTAGAGGCTGACCCACACAAGCCACATGTCCCAACCACCTGTTTCAGCAGGACTCCAGCTAGATAAACCCAATGGGAGACACTGGTAGAAGACTGGAGCCTGCAAGAGGGTGGCTCATCTCCCTCTCTCCTTCAGCTCTGTCTCCATCAACAGCTGCATATTCTTCCTGTCTCTTGCTGGACCGCAATGCCCCTTTGGCTCCAGCTCCCTCCTAGTGATCTCTGCCTTTAGTCTGCGGCAACATACCTCTTCCCTTTGTCCCTCCCATGGCGGCAGCTTCTTGCGATTGCCAATGTCTGGGCTGCCTCACTGGTTTCTCAGCTCTTCTATCACACAGGCAACCAATTCCCATGTTAAATTCCCTCTGTTCGACACCCAGAGTGACTTCTTTTTCCTTCCTGAATCTCCAGAAATATGATATTGGTTTTGTTTTTAAAAAGAAGAAAAAAAGTTCTTTCTCTATGCTCCTGAAGAATTATAAAGCATTGATATCATGTTTTTAACAAGCTTGAATGAATAAATTTATCCGGACCTCAAGCTTTTTAAGTGGGAAACTGGAATAATTTCTCAATTTTTCCTATGGTTTTTGATCTATGTAGGTTTTGGGTTATTTTTAAAGAAGAAAAACGTGAAGTATCAGTTCATACTTTAAAAACTATAGATTTGGACACCATCTTTTTAAGTTAGATAATAAAAAATACATGTAAAATGTTTCTTTTGTTTTACTTTTAACAGTAAATTTGCCTGCCTCCAGATTTGGCTCAAACCCAGAGTATCTTTCAGGGTGATCCAAGGGATTGTCTCAGGATTAAAAACTGGCAATAAAGACTCTCACAACCAGGAGTTGACTAAGATACAACAGCCACTGGAATTTAAGATGTGAGTTGTGTTGCCATTGAGACTAAGCTAATAGGAGCTAGTTCTCATAACCTGCAAGTTTCTGACTTATTCTCTCCGAAATATTTCCTCTCCCACCTCCAACTGCAAAATGTATTTCTAGAATTCCAGGAGTACCTGCTTAAAGAATCATTACTACCTTCCTGCTTCACATTTTTATATACATAAACCATCATGATCACTTTGACCAGTACACAATCTCCTTTTATATCATTAATTTATTCATGAATTCATTAAACATTTACTGAGCAGAGGCAGTGCCAGGCAATGTTCTAGACACTGGGGCTATAGTGACAACCACTAAAGACCCCATCTCTGCCCTTGTGGAATTTACGGTCTCACAGGGAAAAGAGAATTGACCATGTTACTGCAATTTTTGGTAAATGCTTGGAAGTCAGAGTCCTAGATGTTGGGGTTGCAGGGGTGGGTCAAGGAAGGCTTCCTCAAGAAAGCAACATTTCTGCTGAGACTCTAGGATGAGCAGGAGCTGACCAGACTAGGATACATGAGTGCAGGTTATTTCAAGGAGAAAAAAGAATTTAGGATGGAAGGTGCTAAATTGGAACTGTGGTTTTTTTCTCTGCAAGCCCTCTTTATTAAAAACATCTCTTGAATGAAAAACACCTTATGTGGAAAGACAAGAAAGGAAGGGAGGGAAGGAAGGAAAGAGAAAGAGAGAGAGAGAGAGAGAGAGAAAAGAACACAAAACCAGTAACATCTATCCAACACAAGTCTTGGCATCAGATTTAACTGTGTGCCTTTGGCTGGGTGACCAGACTTCTCTGAGCCTCAAATTCCTCCTCCACATAAGAGGTTCATGTTAGCACCCTGCCAGGCTGCCATGAATATGGAATGAGAACAAGTTTATGCGAGTGCCTCATAGCTGAGAATGGATCACCTCCGCATGTAGGAGTATTTTTTTTATGGCTATTTACATTTGTTAACCTGATTTCTATGAAGAACTACTTGGGAACTGCAGCCAGAGAGTGATCTTAGTGATCTAAGGCTGCCAGAAGCCAGAAATTCAGGGACCTGGGCCCAAGGAGGGGGGACCCCCCAGGGCTCCCAGTCCACCCCACCCCACCCCCAGTATTCACAAGCTTGCCTCGCTCCTGTATATGAATGAGGTGATCTTTCAGCTGCCCTTTGTCTTGGAAAAAAATTAATTCTCATTTGCATTACCTCGTCTAAATGTCACCCACCGATATTTTGTTAGACATTAGCGGCGCTGGCAGGGAGGGCCGCGGGGTAATTGTGTTCTGCCTGGTGCTGGGATTTACATAATTTCAGACAGCAATTAAAGAATCCTGGGGAATTTTTTTTTTCTCTTTTCCAACCTCTCCTACAAAGAAAGTGTTCGTTTACATTAAGCGCTCAGCTCCTCGCTGTTCATTTGCATAAAATTAAAGGTTTTTGTGTTCCCGAACAGCAGGGTAACATTTAAAATTCCGTTTTAAAAAGCTCACCTTACAATAATAAAATGTTAATATCATTTCATAGGCAATGCAACGTTGCCAGATGCCTTTCACTTCCAACTTGTACCCACTGCTAACTGTGTTCCCTCTCTCCCTCTCTCCTCCATCCCTTACCTCCCTAGTCTTTGTCCACGTCTTCCTCACCCTATCTTTGATTTCTCCTTTTCTCTTTCCCCCTTATTCCTTTTCTAAGCAGAATCCAAATGTCCTCAATCCTCATCAGCCTGGGGCCATGAGCAAAGTCAAGTTCCATGATCATCCTGTGAATAATGGCGCCAGGCTCAGCTGCCAGGTCCTCAGGAGATCCTGTCTCTACACTGCTCTCCAAGTTGCCACCCACCCAGTGCCACATCCCATATGTGCTGGGCTGCCCGAAGCCAGAGTCAATCCTGGTTACTCTCACCACTCCCGTGAAGCCTGCAAGCTTCCGCAGCCACTGTGGATGCCCATGATGCCTCACAGAGATCCTTCCTCAGCCACTGCTACAGTTTTCCAGTAGCCCCGGCTTTCCTTTAGTTTATTCACTCATTCCTTCTCTCTCTCTCTCTGTCAAACAACACTGAGATGATGGTGCCTGAAGGTGCTGACAGCAAGGACCCCTGCCTCTCCCCTCTCACTGCCCAGTCCTGGGGCAAGTCTAGGCCATCAGACAGGCTCCCTGCCCCTGCCCCCAAGATAACACCCCCTCAGGCCTCGCTGGCTTTGTTTGCCACCTGGTCCTCCTCAGTGCACCCCAGACTACCACAGTTCAAGAAACTCTGAACTCTAAAAGGAGAGGCAAGAGCGGGGGGTGGGGGGAGTGTCTCTGATTCTTCTTTCCTGTGAGCATCCATGGACATGATGTCAAGTTTGTCACTTGGAAGGGCAATGGCTTCACCTCATTTGCCAACTGTCTAACCCCAGCAGGCACTGGTTTCCAGGTGTAAACATAAGGTACAGACAAAGGGTCCTGGCCAGAGATATGAAGGGAGAACCAGTTTTTTCACACAGAGAAAAGATTACTAGCTGGAAGGAAGAGAAAAGAGACAGAGACAGGGAACAAGCCTCACTAATGGTGGAGAGACAAGGGGAGCCCAGAGAGAGGCAGGCATGTAGGGTAAGCAGAGGTTTTCCACACTCCTTGCATCAACCAAAAGGAGAAAGGGGTGGGGGTAGGAACCACAGAAAGACAGAATCCACCCCTCTTAGCCTATGGGTTGAGAGCTCAGGATCAGGAATGATGCTAAGATATAGAAAAATAAAGACAGTTCTGTTTAGTACAAACCAGTTTTGGAACTGATATTCATACAACAAATATGTAAGTTTTTAATGTGATAGAGTCTCTAAGGGATAAGAAGGCATTAATTAAGTGGGAGGGGGATGAGTGCAGTCATTCCAGCAGAGGGATCAGTCTGCATCAAGGTTCTGAAGGGGAAAAAGTATAGCTTGTGGAAGACCTAAGGGAAGTAAGGTGAGACACATGGAGCATAGGAAGCAAGGGGAGAGACATGCAAAAACAAACAAACAAACAAACAAACAAAAAAACAGGAAACTATTAGGGGGCCTGGGTGACACAGTTGGTTAAGCATTAGACTCTTGGTTTCAGCTCAGGTCATGATGTCATGGTCATGAGACTGAGCTCCTCGTTGAGCTCCACCCTGAGCACAGAGTCTGCTTGAGACTCTTTCTTCTCCCTCTGCCCCTCCCGCTCATGCGTGCTCTCTCTCTCTCAAATAAATATATAAAGCTAAACAACAACAAAGCATGGCCCATACACAGGGGCAGAAAAAAAACATTAACAGGAACTGTCTCTGTGGAAGACAATGAATTTATTAGACAAAGACCCCCAATCAGCTATTTCCAATATGGCCAAAAAGCTCAGGGTAGCCACATCCAAGAACCAAAGGAAACCATGAGAGTGTTATTTTACCAAGTAAAGAATACAAATAAAGACACAAGCGTTTTAAAAAGGAACCAAATAGAGATTCTAGAGTGGAAAAGTACAATAATGGAAATGAAAACTTTACTGAAAGTGATTAATAGCAGATTTGAGCTGGTGAAAGAATGAATCAGCAAATCTGTAGAAACGTCCATTGAGATTATTTAGTCTGAGAATCACAGAAGGAACAAACAATGAAAATAAGTGACCAGTGCCTATGAGACCTGTGGGGTTCTCAGTCAGGCACACAACCATATACATAATGGGAATTCAGAAGAAGAGGCAAGAGCCAAAGGGACAGAAAGCATATTTGAAGAAATAATGTCTAAAAACTTCCCAAATTTGACGAAAAACATGAATCTACACATCCAAGAAGCTCAAAAAAACTTCAGTTTAGACAAAATCTGAAGAGATGCACATAGAGACGCATCATAAACAAACTGAGGAAAGACAATCCTGAAAACAGCGAGAGATAAAGGACTAATCACATACAAAGCATCCTCAATAATCTTAGCAGCCAATTTCTCATCAGAAACCATGGAAGTCAGAAGGCAATGTGATGAAATATTCAAAGTTCTGAGAGGAAAAAACCTGTCAGCCAAGGATTCTATATTCAGTAAAATTATGCTTCAAAAATTAAAGAGAAGTTAAGAATACCCAGGCCATTTAATGGGAGAAAGAAATTCCTTCAACAAATGGTATCAGGGCAACAGCAACTATTTCATACTATCTATACAATTAACTCAAAATAGGTTAAAGACCTAAATATAAGAGCTAAAACTATACGACTCTTAGAATAAGACATAGATGTAAATGTTCATGACCTCGTGGATTAGGCAACGGTTTCTTAAATATGAAAAGCACAAACAAAAAAAATACATAATTTGGACTCATCAAAATTAGAATCTTCTGTGTATCAGAGGACATTATCAAGAAAGTGAAAAGCAAACCCACAGAATGGGAGAAAACATTTACAAATCATATATCTGAAAAAGGTTTAGTATCTGAAATATATAAAGAACTCTCATAACTCAACAACAAAAAGATAAATAACCCAATTAAAAAACAGACGAAGTACTTGAACATACGTTTCTCCAAAGAAGATAAACAAATAGCCAGTAAAGCCCAGGAAAAGATAGTCAACATCATTAGTCATTAGGGAAATGAAAATCAAAACCACAACGAGATACCACTTCATACTCACTGGGCTGGCTATAACAGTAATTTTTTTTAATGGAAAATAACAAGAGTTGGCAAGGATGTGGAGTAATTAGAACTCTAATACCTTTTCCAGTGGGAATGTAAAATGGTAGCACTGCTGTGGAAAACAGTTTGGCAGTTCCTCAAAATGTTACACATAGAGTCACCATATGACCCAGCAGTTCCCCTCTAAGATAAGAAAACTGAAAATATATGTTCATGCACAAACTTGTATACAAATGTTCATAGTAGCAATATTCATAGTGCCCAACGAGTGGAAACAAGCCAA
>PISX010012172.1:0-61809 GCA_004024625.1 Mellivora capensis
TGAAATTTTAGTCAAAGAAAACATTCAACTCTCGAAGCTAAATACCACAGACATGATATTCCAGCATTTGAAAATACCATCAATTATTTATCCAGTCCACTGTTAGCTTTTCGGGTTGCACCGAGTGTTTCACTGCTGAGAATAATGCTGCCACAGATTTCCTCGCGTGAGTCCCTGGTGCCTACGTGCAAGAGTTTCAGCAGAGTATATTCTAAGATTTGGAAGTGCTAGATCTTAGGGTATGTAAATGTTTAACTGCAGTAAACAATGTACAGTTGTTTTTCTGAGGGGCTTAACAAAATCATGTTCATGCAAGCGGACTCTGAGAAGCCCTACTCTTGGTAATCCTCACCAACACATGGCTTTGTCCGATTTGCACCCATAAAAAAACCACTGTACATCTGCTAGGCATGTAATGCCATCTCATTTAGTTTTACTACCCATTGCCCTAGTTGCTAATTAGATTGAATATCCTTTTAAACTCCCAAATTCGTTCTATGAGACAAACATGACCCCAATAGTAAAACCAGAAAAGACACTACAAAAAAAAAAAAAAAAAAAGTATAGGCGAGTGTGTCTGTCGAACATTGAAGCAAAATTTTTCAACAAAATATTAACAGGCCAAATTCACCAATACATTTAAACAAGTCATTCACCATAACCACATGCAATTTACTCCAGAGACGCAAGGGTGGGTCAATACGTCAATCAATGTGAAACATTCAATTCACAAAATGATAAAAGCATAGCACCATCTCAACAGAAGGAGGAAAAAGTCTTCACAAAATATAATAAGTGGATTTAGAGGGAACATACCTCAATGCACTAAGGGCCATGTATGAAAAACCCACAGCTAACACCATACTCGATGATAAAAAACAGAGAGCTTTTTCCCTAAGATCAGGAACAAGACAAAGATGTCCACTCTCACCACTTACATTCAACATACTTCTGGAAGTTTCAGCCACAGCAGTTCGACAAAAAAAAGTAAATAAAAGGCACCCAAATTGATAAGGAAGAAGGAAAACACATTATCTGAGGGGGATATGATTCTATATATATAAAATATATATATAGGGACGCCTGGGTGGCTCAGTTGGTTAAGCGGCTGCCTTCGGCTCAGGTCATGATCCCAGCGTCCTGGGATCGAGTCCCACATCGGGCTCCTTGCTCAGTGGGGAGCCTGCTTCTCCCTCTGCCTCTGCCTGCCACCCTGTCTGCCTTTGCTCGCTCATTCTCTCTCTCTCCCTCTTACAAATAAATAAATAAAATCTTTAAAAATATATATATATATATATAAAACCCCAAACACTTCACAGAACTAAATAAATTTAGTAAAGTTGCAGAATACAAAATTAATGTATCTGTTGTGTTTCTGTATGGTTACTAACAAGACAGCATAATGAGAAATTAAGAAAACAATCCAATTTACAATTACATAAGAAAGAATAAAATATCTAGGAATATATTTAACCAAGGAGTTTGAAAACCTACACTCTGAAAACTAAGAAACTGAAGATGACACAAATGAAAAGGTAAACCATACTAATAGAATGGAAGAATTAATGTTGTTAAAATGTCCATACAACTCAAAGCAATCGATGGTACTGGCACAAAAATAGACACATCGATCAATGGAATAGAATAGAAAGCTCAAAAATAAACCCATACCTATATGGTCATTTAATTTATGAAGGAAGCAAGAATATACATGTGCAAAAGATGGTGTTAGGAAAACTGAGCATCTGCATGCAAAAGAATGAAACTGGCCTATTTAAAAAAAAAAAAGATTTATTTATTTAACAGACAGAGATCACAAGTAGGCAGAGAGGCAGGCAGAGAGAGAGGAAGGGAAGCAGGCTCCCTGCTGAGCAGAGAGCCTGATGTGGGACTTGATCCCAGGACCCTGAGATCATGACCCAAGCTTAAGGCAGAGGCTAAACCCACTGAGCCACCCAGGTGCCCCTGGTCTACTTTTTTTATACTACAACAAAATAAACTCAAAATAGTTTACAGATTTAAATGTGGGATCTGAGGGGCTCAGTGGGTTAAGGCCCCTGCCTTCAGCTCAGGTCATGATCTCAGGGTTCTGGGTTGGAGCCCTACATTGGGTTCTCTGCTCAGCAGGGAGCCTGCTTCCTCCTCTCTCTCTCTGCCTGCCACTCTGCCTACTTGTGGTATCTCTCTCTCTCTCTGTCAAATAAATAATTTTTAAAAAATCTATAAATAATAAAATGAATTTGGGATCTGAACCATGAAACTCCGAAAAGAAAACAAAGACAGTAGTATCTTGGGTATTTTTATATCTTGGATATAATATTTATGGACATGTCTCCTCAGGCAAGGAAAACCAAAGCAAAAATAAGCTACTAAGAGTATATCAGAATAAAGACTTTGCATAGTGGGGCGCCTGGGTGGCTCAGTGGGATAAAGCTTCTGCCTTTGGCTCGGGTCATGATCTCAGGGTCCTGGGATCAAGCCCCGCATTGGGCTCTCTGTTCAGCGGGGAGCCTGCTTCCCCCTCTTTCTCTGCCTGCCTCTCTCCCTACTTGTGATCTCTGTAAAATTTAAAAAAAAAAGATATAAATATATATAAATATATAAATATTATTTATATAAATTATAAATTATATAAATATATAAATAAATTATATAAATAAATATATATAATAAATTATATAAATATAAATTATATAATTATATATAATTATTATATAATTTATATAATTATATAATTATATAACTATATAAATAGAGAAGCAAATCATCAACAAAACAGAAAGGATATCTAGTGGAATAAAAATAGAAATGCCATTTGATCCAGTATTTCCACTATTGGGTCATTATCCAATGAAAATAAAATACCAATCCTGAAGATACTTGCACCCCTATGTTTAGTGCAGTATTATTTACAATAGTCAAGATATGGAAGCATCCCAAATGTCCCTTGAAAAATGCATGGGTAAAAAAGATGTGGTAAATATATACACAATGGAATACTATTCAGCCATACAAAAAGAATGTGATCTTGCCATTTGCAACAACATCAGTGGGCCTGGAGAACATTATGGTAAGTGAGTAAACCAAAGAAATGCAAATACCATATGATGTCGCTCATATGTGGAATTTTAAAAAAATGAGCAAACAGGCTCTAAATACAGAGAATGAACTGTGGCTTCCAGAGGGAAGATGGGTGTGGGATAGGCAAAATAGATAAAGGGATTAAGAGGTAAAAACTCCTACTTATAAAATAAGTCAGTCATGGATATGGAAAATACAGTATAGAAAATATAGTGAATAATATTTTATGGAGACAGATGTTGACGGCACTAGTCGGGTTGAGCACTGAATTCTATACAGAATTGCTGAATCAGTACGTTGTATACCTGAAAGTAATTTAACATTGTCAATTACACTTCAGTAGTAGTAGTAGTAGTAGTAATAATAATAATAATAATAATAATAATGAAGTTGAGTATCCTTTTATGGGTTTCTTTGCCATTTGGTTATCCTCTTCTCAAAACTATTTAGTTTACTGTTATTTTTCTTTTTCATAGTGTTAATCTGAATACAGTCCTTTTTATTTCTAGTGTGTTTCTTTTCATTCACTTAACTGGGTTCTCCGATGAACATACATTTAGGAAATCATCACAAAATGAACAGCACTTTCTATACGTTACTCTTTTATTGGGTTATGATTTATGTAAAAAGTGCAATGTATAGAAGTAATCTGCAAAGTGATACGAGTTTCAAACAATGTTTACACCTATGTAACCAATATCCCAGAAAACATTTTCCTCACCACAGAAAGCTTCTATGCCTTTCTTTTTCCAGTTCCTGAATGATTTTTTGTAAAAGTGTTTCACGATTCGTTTTTCAGGTTAATGCAACTCTTTTATCCATTTTCAATGAATTATTAGTAATTTCTGTGTCCTAAGGAAATGCTGCCAACCTCCACATTTTCACTCATGATCTATCTCAAATTAGTTCACATGTATAAATATAAGTAGATATTGAGGTTCATGATTTTTCAGACAGATATCTATCTGTTCCAGTGCCACTATTTTTTCTAAGTTTTTATTTATTTATTTGACAGAGAGAAATCACAAGTAGGGAGAGAAGCAGGCAGAGTGGGAGGGAGAAGCAGGCCCCCTGCTGAGCAGAGAGCCTGATGCTGGGCTCAATCCCCGGATCCTTAGATTATGACCTAAGCCAAAGGCAGAGGTTTAATCTACTGAGCCACGCCACTGTTGAAAAGACTTTCCGTTCTACACTCCGGAATTTCTGCGGTGCCTTTGTTGAACATACATATTCCATGTAAGTCTGAGTCCATTCCTCACCTATTTGTCTCTGTTCTGCCAATACCTCACTGTCTTAATAATAGGAACATATAGTAAGTCATGAAATCAGGCTTTATGAGTTTTCCAAAATATTTTCTGAGATTCTTCAAATTGCTGTGATAGAATCAGTATTGGGATTACATTCAAACTGTAGATTACTGTAAAATAATTGACAGCTTAAAGCTTTATATTCCAATTGATACTCTTAAAACTATAATATGCATTTAAAAATGAATTTTAAAAATCACTATCATTCATCTTCCAACACAAACTATAAACACTTCTTTTAAACTAACTGCTTCCATTCTTGTTAGATATTTCTATTATTTTATTTCCCCTTTTTTATTCAACTGAAGTAGACATTTTCAGTCAACATTTGTTGAGGTTTACCTACATATTTACAAACAAAAATTATTACTTAAAAAAACCTAGTATCAGATTAGAATCATTAGTCACACCTGCTAATTACAAATTGCTAGAGGGCTTTTTCTGTGAACTTGATTTTAGAAACAGCATCCAGCGTTTTCATTCCAGTTTTTCTGACATTTTTTCCAAGCATTTTGAGGATATTTCACTCTTTTCTGTATTACTACTCTTAATAAATCAGAGTATTTATCCTAATTTTTCAGGTTTATCATCTGTCTATACTGTTCATGTCTTTGAAGTTTTTCTATATTTTTGTTTCTCAGTTTTGCTACCACATTTCTAGGTGTAGATTTCTTCCCACTTATCTCATTTGGGAATTTTCCTATTTCCTGAAACTAAATTTTCAAGTCTTTTATCTTTTCCTGGGAAATAGTCAAGCATCGTTTTAATAAGACACCCCTGATAACCCAAGTAGGATGGCTTCCTAACATTTTGGATAATGAGTTCTGAAATAGCAGGGAATTACATTCCATCTATTTAAATGTTAAAATATAGTAATTCACTTCCCACCTATTAATTAAACCCATCCAATTTTTCTAAATATCATTAAGATAATTTAAGCTCCTCTATAACAATGTCCCTTTGGCTTTTGCCAGATACAAAATATTCCTAACATCAGTTATCTATTTTGGCATTTGATGAACTCCACCGTGTGTTTATTTTTGTGCAAGTGTAATAATAGTGAGCAAGTGGTTGTAAAGAAATACTAAGAGTATTAAAGAGATAGGGAAATAATAACTCCTTTTCAGTAAAAGAGCTAAAAATGATGCGATTAACAAGTATTTTCTATCATTAAAACAGTGCCTAAGTAAAATCTCTTGGTCGCTCTTTGGTGTTACTGAAGCGTAGCAGAATATAGTTACAGTTCTGAGTAAAACAGGTATTTCTCAGCATTCACTTTTATCCAAATAAGGAGATCTGGTAGAAAACATTATTTTTGTACTTAAGACTCAAGGAGGCAAAGACACCACATTCTCAAAACTAGAGGAAGACAAATTATCAGAAAGAAAAACAAACACATAATGTGACTACATGTGTACTTTGCTTGTCATTATTCCCTAATAACTTCAGCCTGCAATGACAATTATATCTTTGGGTGTGATGTTTCTGTCAAGGTCATGCTCGTCCTCGCCTCAATTTAGGTGTGTGAATATAATTTTGTACTAAGATTTGGTGTGTAGTATTTGGAAGCTGCTTTTACAAATTATGTAGAATTTGAGTTCCTAAATCTTTCATTTTGATTTTAAGATAAAGACAAATCTTAGAGAAATTATTCCTGTTACGGTAAGAACATTTAACATGAAATCTTCACTCTTAACAAATGGTTTGAGTACAATAACACCATTGGGAAATACAGGCACTAGGTTGTACAGCAGATCTCTAGAATTTATTCATTTTGCAGAACGGAAACTTTATGCCCATTGAATAAGTTCTCACTCACTCTACCCCGCTCCCCACCAGGCCCTAGTAGCCACCCTTCTACTCCCTGCTTTTATGCGTTTGAATATTTCACATAGCTCATCTAAGTGAGACAACACAGTATTTGTATACCTGTTACTGGTTTATTTTACCTAACAAATAACTATGTTTTTGAAGGGGGCTTCTTTCAGAGTAGAGTATTTTTCAGGTATACATATTTCCCTTGTAGATTTCTCTTGGTAATTTTTTTTTGACAGAGATCACAAGTAGGCAGAGAGAGGGGGAAGCAGGCTCCCCGCAGAGCAGGGAGACCCACATGGGGCTCGATCCCAGGACCCCGAGATCATGATCTGAGCCAAAGGCAGAGGCTTTAACCCACTGAGCCACCCAGGCGCCCCTTGATAAGTATTTCTTAACTAACTTATTTAGTGCTCCTTTTGGAGGGATTACATTTGTTTCCATGCCTTGTACCCATGTTTTCCTGGGCTCTTGGATGCTCTTTGCTCCTGCGTCCATAAAAGTGTCTACAACGCACTCAGTCTGTCAGTGTCTGACCCATCATTTTCCACTTGGTTCTCTGCCTCTCTAATCTTTTACTCTGGGTTTTTCTTCATCACTTCATTCTCTATAGCAGAGAATCTGAGCTATTTGGCTTCTAGACCTGGATGTTTCAACGAAGACTGTTTCACCTCAAAGAAAGAATCTACTCAGAACTCTGTACTCGCTTCTATACTCTTTGATCTTGGCTCCCCTAAATTCTCAGAGCTCTGGTTGTTCTCCTATGCTATCACGTGTTAGTTACTATCATTCAAATTTTCCATTCATGCATTATGTACTGCTTTGTGTGATACAAACTATTCCTACATAGCCGGAAGTGGAATTCATAAAATAGTTAAAATATTTATTCACCAAATGTTTTTGAATGCTTACTAATTATTTAGTATATATTTACTGAGCACATACTAAGTGGCTATTACTCTTCAAGGCATATGACAATGAGATAAAAAATAACTCTATTCTCTTTTTCTTTTTTAATATTTTATTTATTTGACAGAGATCACAAGTAGGCAGAGAGGTAGACAGAGAGAGAGGGGGACCAGGCTCCCTGCTGAGCAGAGAGCCTAATGTGGGGCTCGATCCAGGACCCTGAGATCATGACCCGAGCTGAAGGCAGAGGCTTAACCCTCTGAGCCACCGAGGTGCCCCTTTTTTTCCTCTTTTTAAGACAGTTTTTTAAATATTATTTTATTGTCAACTTGCTGTTAACATGATTTAAAATATAAATTCCATTAATATCTCATATTGCATTAATGAAGCTAATTATAGCAGATTGTTTCCAACCTCAAATATGGTCCCCTATATACATTCCAAAAAATTTAATCTGTAAAAATAATACATGTTTTCAACTACAATCTTCAAATATGTAAAAGATTTGGGGGGGGGAGGAGAGCAGGGGGTAGCTTTATTTTTTTAATTGGACCTAAAAATAATTCTTTTTCTTTTAAAGATTTTATTTATTTACTTGAGAGAGAGAGAGAATGAGAGGGGGAGAAGGTCAGGGGGAGAAGCAGACTCCCCATGGAGCTGGGAGCCCTATGTGGGACTCGATCCCAGGACTCCAGGATCATGACCTGAGCCGAAGGCAGTCGCTTAACCAATTTAGCCACCCAGGTGCCCCTAATAATTCTTTTTTAAAAGCTTTTTATTTTAATTCAAGATAGTTAACACCCAATGTTATATTAGTTTCAGGTGTACAATATAGTGATTCAACACTTAACTTACATATATTGCCCTGTGCTCATCAGGACAAGTGCCCTCCTTAATCCCTATCACCTATGTCCCCCAATCCCTGACCCATGTCCCTTTTGGTAACTATCAGTTTGTTCTCCATAGTTTTGAGTCTGCTTTTTGCAGAAATAACTCTATTCTTATAAAACATATATTCTTGTGTGGGGCATGAACTAAAAAACTATAAATATACATATGTGATAAATATTCTGTAATAGAAAATAGAAAAGGTAAGAAAATAGTGATAAGAAGTGAACTTTTATTTTTAACTTTATTTAAAATCAATTAGTTCACATATAGTTTATTATTTGTTTCAGAAATATAACGAACAAAAAAAAATCATTTGGAACTTAAATGCAAAGACACATTGAATTTAAATAAACCAAGTAGGTTTTATTAAAAAAAGAAGAAATAGTGTACTTTTTAGATTATGATAGTTATGGGACTGCTCTTTGTGGAGATCAACAGGAACACCTTAGATGAAGTGAGGCACTGAACTATTTAGGGGAAGATAATATTATACAGACAGAAGAGAAAGTGCAAAAAATCCAGGAGTAGGAGATGGTGTGTTTCCTAAGACAATAGCAGAAAGGCCAGTGTGGTGGAAAGAAACTATTAAGGGTGCTAACAGAGGTGTAGGGTACAGAACACGTATGGAATTAAATGTCATAGTAATAATAGGGGATTTCATTTTAGTTGTGAAAAGTTATTAGAAAGTGATACAATAGGGTTGAATGCTTCAAAAATATTTCTTTGACTGTTTTGTTGGTAGCAGACAAGAAAAAGCATTCCAAAGTCATTTATTTTCTACTTTTCTCCTTTTGGGCTCTGAGCAATGCTTAAACTCAATCAGGATCATATTGAATTTTCTTGGGCATATCATGAGAAAGATAGATCTCAGAGGTTTATATTATTTTTGTGCTCACTTACAGTATTTTCCTGATGATGGAAATGACATGAAAATGTTAGTATAACATTAGTAACAGCCTATGATAGATTAATCTGTGGGTTGTATTCACAAATTTGTGTTTTGAAAATTGAAAACAAAGGATTCAATACTATGTGTCAATATGGGAATGCATAAGGTAAGTCACATTTGTTGAGTATTTTAAAGTACTAATTACTACAGTAAGAGATTATCTTTATTTTAAATCGCTGTCCCAGGTTCCAATTGTTATGCTCATTTTTTGGCAAAGAGGGAGAGATTAGAGAGTTTACGTAACATTGTCATGATTACACAGTTACTAAATGTGAGTCAGAGTTTGAATTTGGGAAGAGACCATGCTCTAAACCATTACATTCTAGTGCTTTCCAATGCAGAAAAACAAAACTAAACTAATCCTCATAAAAAGAGAAGGCTGAATTTCCTCAGTTAGTTTTTCTCCTAATCGTGCAAACCTGGTAATTTTCTTACTTCCTATTTTATTTAATTTGTAGTTACATTTAATGACAAAACACTGAGTTATTTCTTTAAAGATTTATTTATTTATTTTAGAGAATGGGAGAGAGAGGGAGAGAGGCAGCAGGAGCAGGAGGGCAGAGGGAGAAAGAGAATCTCAAGCAGGCTACATGCTGAGCATGGGAACCCACGTGGGGACCAATCTCACAATCCTGAAATCATGATCCAAGAGTCAGATGCTTAAACAACTACACCACCCAGGCATCCCAAAACCTTGAGTTATTTTAAGTAGTGGTTCTTCAGAAACATTTAAGCATCTTAAGGGTTACTGAAATACATTCTTTTCATTAAAACATATTGACTTTTGGAGACTGCACATACATTTAAAAAAATTATTGAAGGTTAAGTATTTTCTTGCTTCACATTTCATTTCTTGGAAAAAATAAGCCCTCAACTCCCAGCATTCCCTGGTGTTCACATCCAACCTTCCCCCTAGGAGAAGTCAAGGAGGCATCCTTGCCTGATGGCATTTGTAAGGGAAAAGTGCAGAGGCTGACGTGAGGCCAAAGAAGCAGGAGAAAGGGTAAGGCCTCCACTATAAAGAGAAAAAGGCTGTTACTTCTTCCTCTGGTCCTGCAAACTTGGCTCAGGTGTACCAGCACAGCTCCGTGGTCATTAGTCCAATGAGCGGTCATATTGGTCCTTCTACACAAGAACGGACCAAAGGACCAGACTTCTCCCCATGACTGTAAGGACCCCTTATCCTCTCGTAACTGAAGTCATGTTAGACACCTCACTTACATGCATTCCAGAAGAGAAATGAAGATGGGGGTAATTAGAAAACAAAGAATTAAGCTGGGTCACACAACAGAACCTAAGGTGTCTAAAGAATCAGCCCCAATTCCTGGACAAGACTGATCTGTAGCACCACAGTCTGATTCATGCATTCACCCCAGTGTGTTTGCACCCACAAAAAAGTTCAGACTAATTACAGAGAAACCAAATACAGAATTCTTTCTCTGCAGTCAGAGCCTAGGGACCCTGGGTGGCTCAGTCAGTTAAGCATCTGCTTTCAACTCAGGTCATGATCCCAGGGTCCTGGGATCAAACCCCACATTGGACTCCCTGCTCAGTGGGGCGTGTGCTTCTCCCTCTGCCAGCTGTTCCCCCTGCTTGTGTGCTCTATCTCTGATTGATAGATTGATAAATCTTAAAAAAAAAAATCAGAACCTAGACCATCATTTAGGATCAAAGAGTAAAATTCATCACTATGAAGATTCCAGAGCTGCAAAAAAACAAAAACAAAAACAAAACAAAACAAAACAATAACACTCAGTTCATTTAACACTAGGTACAGACAAAGAAATCAGAGAAATTTTTCCGGAAGAGTTCGAAGTGCCAGTGCAGCACTCTACTGGTACGCAGGGTTAACCAGCAGCTAATACTGACAAATGCTCAGCCAACCCTCATTCAACTATTTTTTTGGAAGTAATGAAAAATAGAGTGTACACATGAAAACACAGAAGGGTCAAGAGAGGCAAAAGACAGCAAGAGAATTTTTCACAGAAAAATCAATCTGAAAGCAAGAAGGAATATACAATCAAGGAAGGGAAGAGAGAGCCTAAACCACAGATTCTGTAGAAAACTAAAACACAATGTGAAAAATTTTATGGTTTGTTTTGTTGTTTTTTGTTCATTTTGTTTTTTATAAAAAATTGTCTTCCTTGGTTGAAAAGAAAAACCTGGACTCCAGCCAGGATGAGCTATTCTAAACACAAAGTAAACTCGGATTTCCAAAATAATTTGAAACATGTCATCTTTAAAAATTGTACTGTAATGACCAATTTTTGTGGGAGCGCAAGGTTTCATTTTAATTATAAATCTGACGGGCAATAGCAGAGGCTTCTGAAGAAGATTTATGATGAAAGGACCAAGTAGCAGGCTTATGCTTAACATTGTCTCCTAAAGGTATGTGAAACTATTTCCATTAAAAGTATATGCAACAGAGCATCAAAGAAGTAATGCAGACAGATGGAAAGTCACGTGAGTACATGACTGAGGCAGTAGAAGTTTCTATATTAACCCCAACATGAAACAGTAGAATGCAGGGTTAAGAACATAGACAATGGTGTCAGACTGCCCAGATTCAATCAGTACATCATTTACACAATGTGGGAAAAAAAGGGCAAGATACTCAACTATCTTTGCATCCATTTCTCCACTGATAAAGTAAGTATTATAGTATGGACCTTACAGAGTTGTCATACACATCACAAAATACGTATGTGGAACATTTAACTCAATTCCTGATAAAGAGTAAGTTACAATAAAAACTAGATGGGATGATGATGATGCTATATCTTTTTTTAAAAATTTTGGTTGGTTTTATTTATTCTTTCTCATTAAAGATAAAATTTCTGGCATTTATACTCCTCTTGTTTTTTTAGAGGTAATTTAAGTATTAAGTTAGGAAACTCCAAAGAAACATTTTATTTTTGCCTCAGTCTGTATATATTAACCATTCTAAACATATATTGTAAGCAATGCATGTTTTAAATTTAGATAAAGTATCTAGACATTATCTCTTTAATTTTTAGGTACTTCCTACAGCAGTAAGTAGAAGTCACTGGGTAAATTTGTGGAAAAACAGGAGGAAGACAAAGGGTAGGAGGGAAGGAAGGAGAAAGAGAGAGGGAAAGTGAATTAACACTAATCTAAAGTATTTAATATATGTAAGAAAAAAAAAACTGCAGAGTTAAGAGTTAGCCCTAAGCTTGTATATGACTTCTGAACAGACTACATTAGCCATTTGCATGGATTAAAGCCAGGCAGGTAATTAACATAGATTATCTTTACTAATAATATATTGACAAAGCAATACATTACGAATTTTCTTACCCACATTTAATACAGAACCTTTCACAGACCATCACATACTTGGTTCTCAGTTATTGCTTCATGGATATATTTTGAATAAAACAATGTGAAATTAAATTTGCACACCTCATTAGGAGTTAAGTATACAGTGGAGTTCCCTGCATTAACTACCGTTTACTGGAAAAATCTATGCTAATTACTCCCAAATCCATCATGTAAGAATGCAGTAACAGATCCTACCACCTATAAGGCAGGTGACTCAAATGACAAAATGACAAAATTCATCCTGTACTTATGGTTTTCAAACATTTTGGTATCAAGTGTTATTGGGGAGCTTGTAAAACAGCTAACAGTTGAGAAGCTAGAAATAAATGACATGGGGAACCAAAACCTCAATTAGACCAAGAAATTCGGGGAGCCAAATTTGGCACACTTTGTTCTCTAAAGTTCCCTCAGAATTTTTTAAATTCAACACATATCTGGAGAAAATGATCAGATGGAAGCCAAGTTATCGCCTTAAAATAACAACTCCAAGAAAGTGGGAACCATCCCTGAGATTTTCTTCCTGATGTTCTACTTTTGCTTGTGAAGTTGTTTTTTGTCTGTTTTTTAGACTTGAAGATGGTCAAGTATAACCAGGTTAACTTTTAAAAATGGAATACATACTGTAATTTCAATGGGACAGACTAGAGAAAACATAAAAAAAGAGATATGGTGTGGAGATTTTCTTTTTTATTCATTTCCCATTGAGATAAGCCTGATTATTTTTAAGTGGACAATAAAGAGGGATATTTCTGATCCACAGAACTATGGAACTGTCTGGATTTAAAAACTTACAAAGCTGGGGCACCTGGGTGGTGCAGTTGGTTAAGCCTTTTGATTTCAGCTCAGGTCACGGATCTCAGGGCCCTGGGATTGAATCCCATGTCAGTATGGAGTCTTCTTAAGAGTCTCCCTTTCCCTCTCCCTCTGCCCCTCCTACTTATACTCTCACTCAAGTAAATAAATAAAATCTTAAAAAAAATAAAAATTAAAAAAATAAAAATAAAAACAAAAGGGTTGAGGATCCATTTAAATGTTGAAAAATATGTGTGGGTTAAAAGCATTGTCTAATAGCTACCCTTCTTCAAGTTATTTGAGTGAGGAATCCTGAAAATACTGGAAAACTTTCCCAAGAGTGTGGAAGAATGTACACTGGGGATATACTTCTCTTTGCGAGTCAAAAGGTCTTATCAGTATTTCACCAACCCATCTATTTTTTTAAATTAATTAATTTATTTTTATTTCTTTTCAGCGTAACAGTATTGTTTTTGCACCACACCCAGTGCTCCATGCAATACGTGTCCTCCCTAAAACCCACCACCAGGCTCCCCTAACCTCCCACCCCCCGCCCCTTCAAAACCCCTCAGGTTGTTTTCCAGAGTCCATAGTCTCTCATGGTTCATGTCCCCTTCCAATATCCCTCAACTCCCCAACCCATCTATTTTTAATCACCTAAAAATATGGTAGAGGAGCCTTTAGATTTAGAACTGTAAACTGACAACTTAATATTGCTGTTATTAAAAAGTTAATCCAAGCTCAGTAAGACAATTTTCTTTAAGACTCAAATTTAATTAATATGTAAGGTTTTGTTCCAAGATGATGACAAAGGAAGATCCTGGACTCAGCTCCTCACATTGAAACACTAAATATACAGCTACATATGAAACAGTTTCCTTATAAACAAATGTAAAAATTAGCTGATTCACACCTACACTTATCAGGAAAACAAGGGAAAAAAATACCCAACCAGGTAAAAGAGACTGAGACAAAAATCTGACTATAAGGTCTAGCTCCAGTACAGTGACAATCGAGAGGTAACTTAAAATTTGAAGCTTCTCTCTCAGAAAGAAAGAGTTTGAACTGAACAGGAACCTCAAATTTAGGATCTGTTCCTGACAAATGGGCCCTCCAATATCTAGCCTTGAAAACCACTGGAACTCACATCCCCAAGACCCACAAGGGTATAGCAAACTGGGAAACAGTTCTTAAAAGATCTCGGACTTTCAGACTCACCTGCTCCAAAGACCAGTGAAAAGGCAGTTTATTGAAAGGTGCCCAGTCTTAATGTGAAAGAGGCTTATTTGTCTGTCTTCAAGTGTCAACCTGAGGGCTAGGTGGGTAACTTAATACACATGTCAAGGGCTATTAGGATTCTCTCCAGGAAAGAAAGCTAGTGGGCACCATCTTTGCACTCTCTCTGCTTCACACTATATGCCAACTTTGCCCCCCAGGTTGATGTTATTTCTTGAAAAGGACCTTGTGACCACCTCTGACAACCTGATTTTGGTGGCTTCCACCCAAGGGACACCACCAGATTGCCTGGCTCCAGTGGCCAGCAGGGCTTATTCCCCAAGGTCCCAGAGAACTATGTCCAGTGGAAAAAGAGTTCTTCAATGACTGCCACCCCCAAGACACAGCAACAGATAACAGCCTCAAGAGCCTAGGGTTTATATGAAAGAGGCTTATTGGGTTATCTTCACCATTTTGGCTTCAAGGGCAGGCTTCTAATCAAACACACATCTAAGAGCTGACTGTAATCCTTCTCAGAGACCTCCAAGAGCAGGTGCTAGCTTCAGACTCCCTCTGGTACACTCTCAAGTGCCAGAGAAAGGGAGCTTTTATGCATCCCTTAGTGTGTGTGGCTGATGGTCTGCCACTCTGGAGACCCCTGTGGTCACCTGGCTCTGGTGGCCAGAGAAACTTGTGTCTCTGTATCCCACGGGACTGTAGCAATCAGAGAGACTGTCCTTGGCTGACTAACACCACAGGGCACTACACAGACAGAAGACTGAAAACTCACCTCGTCTTTATGTAAAAGAGGGCTACTTGCTTATTTAAGAGGTTTGGCCTGAGGGGCAGGTTTCTGGTTTGGCACACATCTGGGAGCCTACAAAACAGCTCTCAAGGAATGGCAGAAGCATTGTTTGCATTCAACCCCTGCTGAACTTCAGTTTCATCTGCTTGGTGCTCTGATTTTTGTGGATGCTGTCAGGGGACACTTTTAGACTGCATAACTCTGGTGGCCAGTGAGGCTTACTTTTGTGGTCCCACAATATTGCATCTGTACACTTTAAAAGCTGCTACCTGAAAGTGTGGCATCAAATCAGCCTGAATCTAAATGTTTAGATCCTCTCTTGGGTACACTGACAGGTGTAAAAATGGCTCAACTACTGGAAGCCATTGGAAATAAAAGTGCTTAAAGAACTGCAAAGGCTGGGAGACAACCAAGAACTACAGCAAGGCTGAACAATATGATGTGTTTCCTACAAGAGGGCACTCCTTCAAGATAGGGAGAGGTGACTATTTTAACTGGTGCAAAGAAACCAACACAGGGAGTAACTGAGAAAAGAAATAGAGGAATTTGATCCAAATTTTAAAAAGATCTAATTTCAGAAAAAAAAATGTAAAAATCTCAGTGATTTACTTGATAAAGAGTTCAAAGTGATTGTAATAAAGATGGTCCTTAAACTCAGGAGAAGAATAAACACCTAACAAGGTACAAATTGAAATCATAGAGCTGAAGAATACAGTAACTGAGATGAAAAATAAACTACAGGGTTTTAAGAGCAGACCAGACAAAGCAGAACAAAGAATCGGTAAACTTGAAAAAAGGACACTAGGACTCAATCAGAGCAGCAAAAATGTGCAGAAAGGAACAAAGTGAGTAAAGGTTAAGAGACTAATGAGACAACATCAAGCAGACCAATATTTATATTATAGTGGTCCCATAAGGAAAACAGAGAATGAAAAGAGTAGAAAACTTATTTGAAGAAATAATGCCTGAAAAATTCCCTACCCTGGAAAAAGAAAAGAGATATCCTATAAGTATGAAGAGTTCTTAATATCAGAAACCAACAGACACACTCACCAAGACACATTATAAAAAGTCAAAAGTGAAAGAAGAGGATCTTAAAAGCAGTAAAGGAAAAACAACCTGTTATGCACAAGAGACCCAACAGGAGACATAAAAGATTTTTCAGCAGAAACTCTGCAGGCCAGAAGGTACTGGCATAATATATGCACAGTGCAGAAATGAAAAAATGCCAAACAAAAATGCTATACATGGCATATCTGTCCGTCAGAATTGAAGGGGTGGTAAAGCGTTTTCCAGACACGAAAGTAGTTAATGGCTTTCATCCCCAATGTAAAGGTCTTAAATGTTAATAGGACTTCTTTAAGTTGAAATGAAAATATATAATTAGTAACAAAAAGACATGAGTGTAAATCTCACTGGTAAAGATAAACTAAAGGTGGAGAACTAGTCTTTTATAAGCTAGTATAATGGTTAAAAAGATACAAGTAGTAAAAATATGATAATTAGTTATTAGGAATTTATAAGATAAATGATGTCAAATATAACTTCAAAAACATAGAATGTGGGTGTGTAAAGAGTAAGAATGTAAAGCTTTAGAATTTACTCAAGCTAAAATAGACTGTTATAAATATGTTATTTTATGTGTGCCACATGGTAACCCCAAATCAAAAACCTAGGTAAATAAACAAAACAGAAAGTAATCTAAACACAGCACTAAAGAAAATCATCAAACTACAAATTAAGAGGGCATTAGGAGAAAAAAGGAACAAAAGAACTACAAAACAGTCAAAGAACAATTAACAAGATGGCAGTAAGTACATACCTATCAATGATTACTATAAATGTAAATGAAGTATATTCTCCAATCAAAAGACCAAGAGTGACACAGAAAACACGTCTATATACTGTTTATAAGAAGCTTAATTCAGTTGTAAGGAGACAGACTGAAAGTGAAGGGATGGAGAAAGATATTACATATAACAGACAAAACAAACTTTAAAAATAAGGTAGTAAAAGGCAAAAATGGGCACTGTATAATGACAAAGGCTCAATACAACAACAGGATATAACATGCGTAAATAGCTGTGCACCTAAAATAGCACATTAATAATAAACCTAAAGGGAGAATTAGCCAGCAATAAAATAATAGTAGGAGACTTTAATACCCTACTTTTATTAACGGATCCATTATCCAGATAGAAAATCAATATGGGACTAGTAGTGTTAAGTGACATGTTAGACCAGATATACACTTAACAGATATATACAGAAGGCTGTATCCAAAAGCAATGGAATACACAATATTCTCAAATGCACATGGAATATCCTCCAGGATAAATTCTATAGTAGGCCACAAAACAAGTCTAAATCATTTTAAGACTAAAAATCATACAAAGTATATTTTCTTAACAGAAAGGTATGAAACTAGAAAACAAACATAAGAAGAGAACAGGGAAATTCACAAAAATGTGGAGATGAAACAACACACTACTGAATAACCAATGGGTGAAATAAGAAATTGAAGGAGAAATTTTAAAAAATACTTTAACTAAAATTAATTGTTTAAAAGGGAGAAAAAATATACCAGAATTTATGGGGCACAACAAAAGCAGTTCTAAGAACAAAGTTCATATTAATAAATGCTTACTTCAAAAAACAAGAAAAATATCAATTAACTCCACCTTATACCTCAAGGAATTAGAAAAAGAGCAACAATGCCCAAAGTTAGGAGAAAGAAGAAAATAACAAGATCAAAGTGGTGATAAATGAAATAAAAACTAAGAAGACAATAGAAAAGATCAATAAAATTAAGAGTTGGTACTTGCACAGATACCCAGAATTGACAAATCTTTAGCTAGACTCACCAAGAGAAAAAGAGAGTAAGCTCAAATAAATAAAATTAGAAATAAAAGTGTTACAGAACCTGGACTCGATCGCCCAACAGAAGAATCGAGCGATGCTCAGAGATCTTGGAGGAGAGGAGGTGTATTTGACACTGGCAGGCTCAGAGGTGAGTGATCTCCAAAGCTGTGAGTCCGGAGCACAAGTAAGGGGTCTCATTTATACACTTCTACTTCCATATACGTGGCACTTTTGGCACCCACGGGAAGCGGGGCAGGAAGAAAAACCTGGAAGGGCCCTGGGGCAAGGACTGGATTTCCCCTGCTGACTTGGTCAGCCCTCTTAGAAGACAAATTTTCCTTGTCCAAAGAAGAGGCATTATAACTTATAGCACAGAAACACAAAGGATCAGATGAGGCTATTGTGAACAATTAATTTCAACCAATTGGAAAACCCAGAAGGAAAAAATAAACTCCTAGAAACACACTACTACCAAGACTGCATCATTAAGAAATGGAAAATCTAAACAGATCAATTGCTAGTAAGGAGACAGAATCAGTAATTAAAAATATCCCACTATGGGGTGCCTGGGTGGCTCAGTGGGTTAAAGCCTCTGCCCCTTCAGCTCGGGTCATGATCCCAGGGTCCTGGGATCGAGCCCCGCATCGGGCTCTCTGCTAGGTGGGGAGCCTGCTTCCTCCTCTCTCTCTGCCTGCCTCTCTGCCTATTTGTGATCTCTGTCAAATAAATAAATAAAATCTTAAAAAAAAATCCCACTAATAAATGTGTAAGACCGGATTGATTCAATAACGAAGTCTATCAAATATTAAAGAAGAATTAATGACAATCCTTTTCAATCTTTTAAAAAAGCACACAAACAAACAGAGGGAACATTACCAAACTTATTTATGAGGCTAGTATTACCCTGATACCAGAACATATAGGTAGCCGTAAAAAAAAAAAAATGCAATTATAGGCAGATACCCTGATGAATATAGATGCAAAAATCCTCAACAAAAAGTTAGCAAACAGAATTCAACAATCATTAAAATGATCGTACACCATGATCAAATGAGATTTATTCCAGGAATGTAAGGATGATTCAACATTTGTTAATCATCAAGGTGATATACCACATTAACAAAATGAAGGATAATTATTAGGTCATTATTTCAAGAGATACAGAAAAAAGCATTTAAGCAAAGTCAATATCCATTTATGATTAAACATTCAACTGAATGTGTATAAAGAAATCATACATAGCTTGGTATAATACGGTATTTATATCAAGCCCACAGCTAACATTATACTCAAAGTTGAAGAGCTGAAAGCTTTCCCTCTATGATCAGGAATGGACAAGAATGTGCACTCTCATCCCCCCTCCTTTTTTTTTTTAAATTTAGTACTGGAAATCTAGCCATTAGGCAAGAAAAGGAATGAGAGTTATTCAAATCATAAAAGAAAAGTAAAACTGTCACTATTTGATGTGAAATATTATATAGAAAACCCCAAAATCTATACTAAAAAAACCATTAGATCTCATAATTCCATCAAGTTTCAGGATACAAAATCAATATACAAAAACCAGTTTTTATACATGAATAATGATATCCAGAAAGAGAAAGTAACAATCCTGTTTATAATGGTGTCAAAAATAATAAAATACCTAGAAATAAATTTCACCGAAGAGGTAAAAGACCTGTAGACTGTAAACTACAAGACACTAGTGACAGAAATTGAAGAAAACACAAAGAAGTGGAAAGATATTCCATTCTCATGATTTGAAAAAAAAAAGTATGATAAAACTGTCCATACTACCCAAAGTAGTCCATAGCATTAATGCAAGCTCTATGGCAATTCTAATAACATTTTTCACAGAAATTTAAAAAATCCTAAAATTTGTATGGACCCAAGAAGGTCCCAAAGAGCCAAAGCAGTCTTGAGAAAGAAAAGCAAAAGTGAAAGTAACATACTCCCAGATCTCAATGTATTTTCCAAAGCTACATCAATCCGAACAGAATGGTATTGGCATACAAAGAGGCACACAGATCAATCCAACAGAATGGAGAGGCCAGAAATATGCCCACATAACGTGGTCAATTTATTAACAACAAAGATTAGCCATGATTACACAATTGGGGAAGGACAGTCTCTCCAATATGGTGCTGAAAAACTGAACACTTAAAAACAAACAAACAAAAAAACCAAAAAACTGAACCACTATCTTACATTATGCAAAAACTAACAGAAAATGGAGGACAGACTTGGACTTAAGACCTGAAATGTAAAACTTCTAGAAGAAAACATTGGCATTAAGCTCCTTGACATGTCTTGTAGATAATTTCTTGGATTTAACACCCAAAGCAAAAGTAACAGAAGCAAAATAAACGAGTGACACTACATCGAACTAAAAAGCTTCTGCACACCAAGGTAAATCGTCAACAAAATGAAAAGTCAGTCTACCCAATGGGAGAAAGTTTTTGCAAATCATACATCTCCAATAGGGATTATCCAGGACACATAAGAACTCATACAGCTCAGTAGTGAGAAAAATATTTTAAAAATTGGGGGAACATCTGAAGAGATGCAGACATTTCTCAAAAGACGGCAATACACAGGGCCAAGCGGTACACAAAAAACTGATAAACATTAACTGACCTTCAGGAAAATGCAATTCAAAACCACAATGATATACCACCTCACGACTGTTAGAATGGCTAGTAACCAGAAGAGAAAAGAGAGGGAGTGCTGGCAAAGATACAGAAAAAAGGTATACCTTCTTGGTTAGAATATAAATTGGTGCAGCCATTCTGAAAAAGAGTGCAAAGATTCCTCAAAAAATTAAAAATAGAACTCCCATATAATTCAGTAATACCACGTCTAGGTTTTCATCTGAAGATACCAAAAACCAACTTGGAAAAGGTACATGTTTCCCATGTTCACTGAAGCATTTTTTTACAATGAGTTATATATGAAAACAATCTATGTGTGCATCAATGAATCAATGTACGATGGACCTTGTAGGACATCGATGGACCTTGAAGGCATTATGCTGAGTAAATTAAGTCAAAGATAGTAGTGTATGATCTCACTTGTATGTGGAATCTAAAACCAAACAAAGAAACAAATAAATAAGCAAACAAAAACCTGAACTCAGACACAGAAAACAGACTGGTGGGGGTGCCTGGCTGGCTCAGTGGGTTAAGGCCTCTGCTTTTGGTTCAGGTCATGGTCCCAGGGTCCTGGGATTAAGCCTCGCATCGGGCTCTCTGCTCAGCAGGGAGCCTGCCTCTTCTCTCTCTGTACCTGCCTCTCTGCCTACTTGTGATTTCTGTCTGTCAAATACATAGGTAAAACCTTAAAAAAAAAAAGAAAGAAACCAGACTGGTGGTGTCAAAGGCAAGGGCTGAGTAGTGGGTGTTCTGAGTGAAGGGATTTAAAGGGTAAAAACTTCCATCTATAGAGTAATTAAGTAATGGGGATATAATGTGTAGCACGGTAATGATAATTAACGATTCTGTACTGCACAAATACTGCTAAGAGAGGTCTTAAAAGTTCTCATGTAAGAAAATAGATTTTATAATTATCTATGGTAATGGATGTTAACTAGACTTATTGGTTGTTTTGAAATTTTATGTATATATATATATAAAATTTCAAAACAACCATATATGTGTATATGTATATTATACATATATATGTATAATATAAATTATATTGCACACCTGAAACTAATATAGTATTTTATTTCCATTATACTTCAATTAAAAATTAATATATGTACTTGTCATGTTTTGGTATTGTACCGGGTCTTTGTGTAACTAGGTATGTATTTTAAAGAAACGTCGTTATAGTGTATGGGCCATTTTAAGAATACTTCTGAGATACTCAGGATTATTTCCACAATTCCTTTAACACTCATTTCAACTGTATTGTTACATTTTATGGAATCTTAATTTTTTTAAGATTTTATTTATTTGACAGGAGGAGCATGAGCAAGGGGAGAGGGAGAAGCAGACTCCCCACTGAGCAGGGAGCCCAATGTGGGACTCGATCCCAGGACTCTGGGATCCTGACATAAGCCGAAGGCAGACGCTGAACTGACTGAGCCACTCAGGTGCCCAAAGTATAATCTTAATTTTAAGCAAGTTTAACACAAAGAACACAAAGGTGTTCTTTCAAATTATGTGGCTTTCAGGTTATTTACACAACTGTATATTATATTTTAATAAATGAGATTGTATCATATTTATAGAGAATTTGTCAGTTTAGTAGTGTAGTGTCTGTTATTACCGCTTTAGGAAAAATGTTCTTTAAACTGATGCTGAACAAATTTACTAAAAATAAAAGATACCGAAACATTACATGTGCCAATCATTTCACGTTATTTGATTTTAATGAATATAAAAGATAAAATATACCCTCAATTTCCTATTTGATGCAGTTAGATCAGTTCACCTTAGTAGATCCAGGGGCCCTTGAAATATGGTCTATCCAAATTTCCATTTCAAAACTTATTTTTTCTTTGTATAAAGACTTTATGATTAGAAATCACACATTGCATATCCTTACCTTTACCTTTCCTTTCCTTTTAAGGCACAGTATAGATAGATTTAGTCATCGAAGGAAGAAAGGGTGGAAAGACAAGATTATCACAAGTTCATATTGATTGTAAGCTGACTCCCATTACAGAAACAAAAAACAGCAAACAAGCCAGAAACAAAAGGAGGTGCATCTCTGAACTAAGGAAAGATGACCTTTTGTTTTGGACACCCCTCATTCAAAAGCCTTGGCATACTACAGTGTGTAACTAAACAAACACTTTAGCTTATGAGTTTTAATTTATACTCATTCATGCGAAGAAAAGGCATTTGTATTTTCCTTTTTATGGAAATGGTTAAAAACGGTTATAAAATGTCACTGCCTTCATATCACCAGCATGTGCATGAATGCCCTTGTCACAAAATCTCTCCACAATTGTTTTCTAAAGGGAGTAGGTTTATAAACACTTTATAGGCTAATAAGTGGTATTGCTAACTGCTGTTTTAAAATGGTGTCTAGGATTAATTAGTCTGCACTAAAAATCATGTGTCTTTAATAGCAAAACAACTAGAGAGAGATGAACTGCTTTCTGTAAACAGTTAAGGTAACTAAGGACTAAACTGATGTTTCTCCTCCAACTTGAACAATTCTGGAACAAATTATAGGAAATAAGAAAATGCACATAACCAAGCATCTAACTATTTAAATTTTCTCTTCTACTTCAATTCAAATAGAACTTCCTGAGGATCCTCATTTTGGAATCCAGTCTAGGGGCACCTGGGTGGCTCAGCCGTTAAGTCTCTGCCCTTGGCTCAGGTCATGATCCCAGGGTCCTGGGATTGAGCCCCGCATCGGGCTCTCTACTTAAACCTGCTTTTCCTTCTCCCTGTACCTGCTGCTCTGCCTGCTTGTGTGGTCTCTCTCTCTTTCAAATAAATAAAACTTTAGAAAAAATATGGAGTCCAGTATAGAAACAATAATAACCCATCATCAAGAGTAGCGTCTGTAAGGAATCTTATACACATTTCTCTAGCCTATATTCTACTATTTTGGAGTTTTTACAAAGTTGTATCTGTTCACTACGATGCTCTGGCTTTTTAGACCTGTAATATCGATACAGCTGTTTAAAGTTTTAAGGAGCTATTTCCCAAGGCCACTATGGTATTAGTGACAGAAATTCCAATATGGTCACAAAACCTGGTTAAGAAAGTCTGGACAAACTGTGACCTTAGGGCAGCTTTAAATCACAATCCAGAGGTGACCACGGCATTTCTAACAACATATTCTTGTGGATTTTAGGGGAAAAAATGAAAAACAAACAGTTCCCAGCACAGGTTTGACCAAGTCACACTGCAGTGTTACTTCAAACAACTGTGACACTAAAGCCATGATACACAATTAAAATAACGTCATTTCCACAGATTTCAAAAGGCATTGAATTTGAGGGATGGGATTCAGAGTTGTATGTATTGAATCAGAGGGTGTTTATCTTGTTCACATTATAAAGGGAAAGTTCAAAGCTGTATTAAGTTGAATTAAATACAAGCAAGATTAATATGGCAGTGATAGATAATTTTCGTTTTCTTCTTTAAAGGAAGAACAAATTTTCGTTTTCTTCTTTAATTTAAAGGAAGAACACAGAGTAACTGAAATTAGAATTATAATGACAAGTTCCAGAATATAGCACTATGTCACTGTTGAAGAAAGAAGGCAGAAAACTCTACTATAGAATACTCTATATTACAGAATACTCTACAAGAAAGATCCAAATTCTATCATCTTTATGTTAACTCTCACTTGATTCCCTCACTCCAATTTCAGGCCCATAGGGTGGAAAGCTATGTCCATTGTTTTACATTTGTTTTTTTTAACAAGATGTCTCTGTAAGTCAAATTTTATCATCTTTTGTCATACTTCAGAAACAGAACTATATAATTTAATATTCTTGGGTATTAGTCCTCTTTGCTGTAAAATAACACTATCTGTAACAAATAACAAATTATGTATAAAAATCATATGAAACCTTTTATTTGTGAATATTTACTGTTAAATATGTGAGAAATGTGAAGATATGAATATATAATGCATCAATTATGTGTCTTAACAACATTATAGAAGGAGATCACAGAGTGCCTGGAAAAAACCAAAGCAGGAAATATATTAGCTGATAATTTTTCAGAATTGATCAAAGGTCTCCACCCACCTATCCAGAATCAAAAAAAACTGCTCTGGTCCCAATATTGGTGTCCCTCAAAATTGGTATGTTGAAATCGAACCCTCACAGTGATAGTGTTAGAAGGTGGGGTCACTGGGAGATGATTAAGTCACTCAAGTGGAGCCTTCATGAATGGGATTAGCCCATTAAAAAAGAGGCATGAGAAGGTTCCCTTGCCCCTCCCACCATGTGAGGTTACACAGAAAATTATTCTGAGAAATAAGTGTTGCTTATAAACCACCTGGTTTATCATATTTTTGTAGAGATGCCCAAATGGACTAAGACAAACAAGAAATCTCAAGCATGAGAGAGATGTAAGGAAATACATATCCAGATACTTTATGATATAATTTCAAACCATAAAAGACAAAATGATCATCTCAGAAGTAGACAAACTATCTTCAAAAGTGACATTCAGACTGAGACAGGATTTTCCAGCAGCAACAGCTGGAACTGAAGACAGAGAAATGGTCTTTCCTTCTGTAATAAAGTAAGTTAACTACCGATTGATAAATTAATTCCTGGCAAGGATGTTTTTTGAGAGTATGACCAAAATAAAACTTTTTAGAAAACAAAATGTAAACCTAGCTGGAGGATTTCTGAAGGCAGCCTTTCTACCTCAGCTGGAAGATTTAAGGGACAGGAAAGACAGGGGCAAAGTCAGGAAAATGTTAGGAAATGTAATTACATATTGACTACTGGAAAATATAGTAATATATTATAGAAATCTAATTAAAAAGGAATTAACCAGTATTCCAACAATAAATGTAAGTCACAAGGGACTGAGATGGTAAAGTTAAATTTTCAAATTGTAATTTCTTAGGTAAGAAGTGAAAATTAGAAACAGGTTGTATTACCTTGAAATCACTAGAGAAGAACTGCATGTTAATTAAATGGAATTTAAATAAAAACTCTCAAGAAAATAGTTAAGAAGAAAGCATAGTCAAGTTAAAAGAAACTCTTCATATCCAAAAAAATACAAGAAATGAGTTGGGGGAAAACATCGGTCAGATGTGACATAAAGAAAACAGGAATTATGGGATATGTAGAACTTATGTACAGAAATAATCACGTTAGAGCTTTAAATAATACAACTACTAAAAAAATACACTGTGTCTAAGAGGAACCTGTAAAATATAAAAACGTAGAAAATATGGGAGATAAAATGGTAGAATGAAGTATTCCCCGTGGAAACAGGGACTATTGTGGAGGAAGTTTCTTATTCCGTTCAGACAGTGCAACTGCCAGAAAATAATAGAGGGAAAAAATAAAAATAAAAATAAAAAATAAGAATAAATATAAAAATAAAAAATACTAAATTAAAAAAATTAAAAAAATAGAGGGAAACCCTGTGTCCTAGGAAGTAAGTCACCCCAAGAACAGGGCTATAGATGAAGCTAGAACAAAAAGTGCTCCCAGGAGGACATTCAGGTGATAGGAGCTTATCAGCAAACCAGGAGTGAAGGACTGGAGGAGAGAGATATAGGAAACCATTCTCCCTCAGGGCACACTCCAACAGGTGCCGTACACAATACCGTGAGCAACATAGCTTATAAATAACAGAAATTTATTTATCACAGTACTGGAGGATGGAAGTCCAATATCAAAATGCTGGCATGGTTAGGTGAGGTCCCTCATCTTAAGCTCCAGATTTCTTATATTTTCATGTCGCAGAAGGCAGGAGCTACCTTTCTGGGGGCTCATTTACAAAGGCACTAATCCCTTATGTAAGGGCTCTTATGACCTGACCACATCCCAAAGGTCCCCAATACCTTGGGCCACTGGGTTTTCAATTTATGAATTTGGCAGGGGGGTGGGACACACTGACGTACCTTCAGCCCCTAGCACTCAGTTAGCCACAGCCACTGAAATGGTTTCAAGTAGGGTAAATGGACAGAAAATATATGTATGGTCAGGGATTTTGATTTAACATGAAGATTTTTAATATTGTTCAGGTCTGACTATGAAAAAGAAGTCCTTTGGACTATATTAGGTGTCCTTGATGCATGGTTTTGTTTTTTTCCATACTTTCAGTTATTCAGTTAACAATGGTCCCAAATCAGATGATCGTCCTTCTGACTTACCATCAAAAAGTCCGTAATAGTTAGGGGTGCCTGGGTGGCTCAGTGGTTAAAACCTCTGCCTTCAGCTTGGGTCATGATCCCAGGGTCCTGGGATCGAGCCCCACATTGGGCTCTCTGCTCCTCAGGGAGCCTGCTTCCCCCTCTCTCTCTCTCTGCCTCTCTGCCTTCTTGTGATCTGTCTGTCAAATAAATAAATAAAATCTTTTAAAAAAAAAAAAAAAGGTCCATAGTAGTTAAACACTGTTTCATGGTACCTTTGTCACTCACCTCACTTCATCTCTCACAGAGGCACTGTGTTATTTGACATCAACACAAGAAGGGTGAGTCCAGTACAGTAAGAGGTGAGGGGCGTCTGGAAGGTGTAGTCAGTGGAGTGTCCAGCTCTTGGTTCTGGCTTAGGTCTGATCTCATGGGTTGTGGAGTCGAGTCCCACATTGGGCTCCACATTCAGTAGGGAGTCTGCTTGAGGATTTCTCTCTGCCTCTCCCTCCTGTAGACTCCCCCACTGTCTTTCTAACATAAATATTTTAGTATATGTGCTGCCGAAGGGAGCACTCTTTCTAAAATAAATAAATCTTTAAAAAATATTTTCAGAGTGAGGAGGGAAGAGACTATACAATTTTTATTATGCTATATTGTTATATACTTTGTTAGTAGTTATTGTTGTTAACCTCTTATTGTGTCTAATTTATAAAGTAAACTTTATCCCAAGTATGCATGTTCAGGAAAAAACAGTATACATAGGGTTTGGTACTATCTAGGTTTCAGGTATCCACTGGGGACTATAGGTCTTGGAACATATTCTCTGCAGTTAAGGAGGGATTATTCTAATGAGCTCCTCATTAAAAGGGCTTTTATTTGGGGTAAGCATTTGGAAGAACAATCAAAGATGATTTTAAATTTTGGTAATTATGTACACAATCAGGCTGAGGGTTGTGGACTCAGCTGGCTAACCAGTTAGCTGTACATCTGCAAATCAGCGAAAAAGCACCAAATACACAGATGGCAGACCATAGCACACACCTGGATTTTATTTCTTTTTAAATTATACACATTCTCTCTCTCTCTCTCTCTCTCTCACACACACACACACACACACTGAGAAAGAGTGAAAAGGAGAGCATGAGTGAAGGAGAGAGAGAACAAATACAATATGGTTTCTATGAGAAAGTCACAATCAGAGGAAGAAAATAGACAATTTTGGGAGCAAAATTATTAACTACATGCTCATGAAGAGTGCTTTTTACAAACTATTTGCTTTTCTGGCTAACTAGAAAAAAGTCCAAGAACTTCCCAGTGTAATATTTTACATTACATAAGAGATTTTATTTTTGTGTATTTTCCATGTGAGAGAACGACATCCATAAATATCACGGGAGATATTTCGTTATTACCCAGGCAAAATAGGATTCCTTGTTTTTCTGGAGTCATGAATTATTATCATGAATGCATATATGTTTCTGTTTTCTTATCTATGTATCTTTCTCTCTCTCCATCTATCTACACTCTTCACTACGTAAGGCTACTACTTCTTCACCCTAGTGCATGGCAACTAATGTATTTTATACAATCAATATAGCATCAATACTGATAAAAAACATGTAAACTTTCCTTTGAATAAGGGAGACATCAAGATAGTGTGATTAAAGTATTCTTCAGAATTTCAGGCCCTAAATTTCCAAGAGTGGGGGAATCCAAGATGAGATCTGTGTTAATTACTGCAGATCCAATTATATTGTGGCACTAGGACAATGAATGAGAAAACTGGCAACATGCAAATCTGTGTGCTCCTAAATAGTGTGTTTAAAAGTGAAAATTAAGCATTATTGGTTAAGTGCAAAGGAAAATTTAGAACTGGGCCTGAACTGCAGAATCTACAGAAAATACTATTGAAGCAGTGTTATAGGGATTATATTTTATAATTGTATTTCACATAATATCAGGTTTACAATGTTAGATTAAAAGATTTCTAAGATTTAATTAATCAATTTATTTGAGAGAAGGGTGGGGTTGGGAGTCAAGCAGACCCTGTACAAAACCTGATGTGGGGCTCAATCCCATGATCCTGAGATCAAGACCTAAGTGGAAATCAAGAGTCAGAAGCTTAACCGACTGAGCCACTCAGGTGCCCCGGATTAATATATTTTAACCTCAATAAATAAATGTCAGAAGAAATCTAGGATTTCAAGAAGTATCCGTAAACCTTGTAGCGTTTTATTTTCAGTACATAAGAAAATTGGAGAAGGTAAACAACAGAATTAAGGGATGCTAAAATTAGGCTGTTAGACCTCATTTTTTTTTTTTAACAAAAAATCTTTTAGAGCGACAGTTCCTACCACCTGTTTCTTTGCTTGTTATGTTAGTCACCATACAGTACATCATTAGTTTTTGATGTAGTGCTCCCTGATTTATTGTGTGAGTATAACACCCAGTGCTCCGTGCAATCTGTGCCTTCCTTAATACCCATCACTGGGCTCACCCATCACCCCAACTCCCTCCCTTCTGAAACCCTCAGTTTGTTTCCCAGAGTCCACAGCCTCTCATGGTTCATCCCCCACTCCAATTTCTCTCTTCATTTTCTCCTTCCTTCCCCTAAAGTCCTCCTTGCCATTCCTTATGTTCCACAAATAAGTGAAACCATATGATAATTGATTTTCTCTTTTGACTTACTTCACGTAGCATTATCTCCTCCAGTCTGCAATAGACAAACTGTGGAAAGAGCCAAGATGCCCTTCTACTACCTGTTTAGATTAGATATTCTTTTTTTTTCTTTAAGATTTTATTTATTTATTTGACAGAGATCACAAGCAGGCAGAGAGGCAGGCAGAGAGAGAGGGGGAAGCATGCTCCCCGCCGAGCAGAGAGCCTGATACGGGGCTTGATCCCAGGACCTGGATCATGACCTGAGCCGAAGGCAGAGGCTTTAATCCACTGAGCCACCCAGGCACCCCTAGATATTCTTTCTAAAAGGAAGAGAAACCCCAAATAACCCCCAAATAACCAAATCAGATTAGATATTATTTCCAAAAGGAAAAGGAACTCCCAAATAACCATAATATATCTCCAGGAAAGATAGTGTTTCAAGTTGAGGAGAGTTCTCCAATTCTCAAATTTCTTAGTTCTAAATTTCTCCTCACACATTCGCTGTCATCCTAACTAACACAATTTAATCCTCTAACTAATACACTCTAATAATTAACTAGTAACCAAAAATCTTGGTTGTCCTCTCCAAAGCATTCTCTCCTCAAGGTTGTTCAAAAAGAAGTAACTCCTTCTCAAAAGGAGTGCCACAGACTGAGGGCATGGAGATTAACAGCAATGCCTTTCAAATGGTCCTCCTACTTCAAAGGGAAGAGGCAATGGAAAATACATAATTTGTTCAAAGACGAATTATGCTCACTTTCCCCCCATCTTTTTCATACAGCTCAGATCATCCCATCTCAGGTCAAACATGAAGAATGCAAGCCAGACTGTCAACGAAACTGACTCCCTTCTAGGACCTACAGCTCTCACAGCTCCTCAAATTGTTGAGTTCCAATTTTCAGTTGCATTAAACTCAGTCCTTGAGGACAGTGAATTTTTTATCTTAGAATTTCTAGTACCTAACAGATAATGCCCAAAGCCATCGACTGAAACATAACTGATTTAAGGTTGCAAATCCTTAAAAAATTATGGCGTAAAAGATAGATGCATAACTGAGTAATCTGTCTATGTAGCATTGGTTTTTAATGTATTACCCTATAGAGTTTTGCAAATTCTCAGCTTGGTGCATATGAGCGACTATGCACGCATGGAGAAACAATCTGCCTCATGGTCTAACATCCAGCAATCTGTCCCATGGAGATGTGGCAGATAGATATATACCTTCCAAACAGAAAAAAAGATGCAGCAGAAATCATAGTTGTGTATGCAGTTTTCTCACTTTTTAATGTGGGTAACATCTGAAAAATATTTTCGCTTGGCTTCTGCAGTACATTAAGAAATCATATGCAAGAAGAAAAAGCATAATACTTTCGATGGTAAGATCCCCAAGAACTCAACTGAAGATCCAAGTAATTCCAAATTCTACGGTCTGCACATCATTTTCAGGAATGTTACTTGCATGCAGGAGAAGATCATAAGGTTATGGTCCTTCTCATGGGATAAGCACTGCCTGGATATAAGCAATGCCCATGGCTACTACCGATTTTATTGTATCCACAAAGTATATTTTCTTTAGTATATGTAAAAAGAATCAGGTAGATGTCTATTCTTTCTGTAGCGTGCTAAGGCTAAAGGAATACAATTATATGATGAGCGTTCAAATAGGAGAGGGTAGGACATAAAAGGTGTGTAATTCATTATATGTGAAAAGAGATATCTTCAAAGGGGGGCAACCTGAATGTCTTAGTCAGTTAAACGTCTGCCTACTGCTCAGGTCATGATCCTGAGTTCCTGGGACCAAGCTCTGTGTCAGGTTCCCTGCTCAGCCAGTAGTCTGTTTCTCCCTCTGCCCCTGCTCATGCTCCCTCTCTCTCATGCTCACGCTCTCTCACGTGCTCTCTCTCAAATAAATAAATAAAATCTTTTTAAAAAATCTTCATAGGGCTGATTTTTCAGCATAAACATCCTATTAAATATCTCCTGTAAAATTATTTTATTTACCTTCAAACATTGAAGATGGGAATGAGAAAATTATTTGGGTCAGGTAATAAGATTTATATAATTATAGACAGAAGAAAAAAGTGATAATAAGGAATATTTGAAGATTATATCATCACAAAAGGTTGAAAGCATACTTTTTAACAGGATTGAGCTTTTTTACACTCAGGATAAGATAATCCCCAAATTAAAGCAATACAAATGACAACAAGAACCCTTGCTTCCAAATAAAACTGTCCCTGTACTAGACTGCTCTGATGCATAAAATTCCAGTATTGGTATTTCCTCCCTTTTTTGATAATGTCTCACAGTTTTTATTGCAAATTTTAGTCAGGACAAATAGTTTAAAAAAACACACGAAACCCTCATAGAATTTTTTTGAGGGCACTCAAAAGGTAACAGACACAAAAATCATCAAAATAGGTGGCAGAAGACAAAACTAATTCATAACAACCAAAATTGCTTACTTGAAATTTTATTTAGAGTTTTTAGATAAGAAGAGTCAGGAAAAAATTAGCCTGTCACAGGCAACTACAGAACTTTTGAGCAAATATTTTTACATTAAATTTGCATTCTTCACCCTCACCTGTGGACACGGATGTGTTGTCAAAGGAAGAATGGAAAGGCCAAGAAGAGACTAGTCCTATAATTACCTGATACATTAATAATGGCAGGTAGGAGGACAGAGTTGGAGAATGTCAAGGATGGGTTTCTGGGAGAAGTGCCTTGACAGATTGCCTTTGAAGACATTTATTAGGGGGTGTTTTGGAATCAATGTCAGGGGAAGGGAGAACAAAAACACAGGGTTCTGCAGAGAAGGAAGCTGGACAGCAATGCAGTCCCAGCCATCCCTGCAATGATGACCTATCTCGGTTGTCAGGATTTCTGTTTGGGACCTGGGTCTTTAGGCTGCCGTATCAAAAAGACACTGGGTACAGGTGGTCTCTGAAGATGACTCTGATCATGGGTAGGCTCTCTTTAGCTAAGTTAGCTTTCTGAAGGGGCTGAAAACTGAGAACTGTTAGTCAAAAACCTTTCCACCTCTGAGAGAGAAACTTCCCAGTTCTAACAGCGATCTCGGTGGCCTACAAAAGGATCTACAACAGATGTAATATTTGCTACAAATTTGCCACATTACCAACTATGACCCTTTGAAAGAAGTCAACACTTTCCTTTTTTGTGTTCTTTTCAATACAATCTGTACTTAAACAGGGCTGACTCTTTTTAAAGTCCTTCCTCTTCGGTGAATACAACTTCTGACACCCTTAATGTGTTTATTCAATGTCATCTTGAGATCTAAATATTCAAGTAAACCACCAAAATATACACACAGGGAAGATGAAATTATTCCACTTTAAAAAGTCCATACTACCCAAAACAGTCTACATAGTCAATGCAATCCCCCATTAAAATACCAATGGCATTTTTCACAGAATGAGAACAAAGAATTCTAAAATTTGTGTGGAACCACAGAGCCCACGAATATTAAAATTGATCCTGAGAAGTATCACACTCCCTGATTTCAAACTATACTACCAAGCTGTAGGAATCCCAACGGTCTGGTACTGACATTAAAAACAGATACATATACCACCGGAGTAAAATAGAGAGCCCAGAAATAAAACCACTATATATGGCCAATTAATCTATGATGAAGAGGGCAAGAATATACAATGGGGAAAAGATGATCTTCTCAAAAAGTGGTGCTGGGAAAATGATGGCTCATGCAGATCAATGAAACTGGACCACTTTCTTACATCATCTACAAAAATAAACTCAAAATGGACTGAAGACCTAAATGTGAGATGTGAAACCCTAAAACTCACAGAACAAAACACAAGCAGTGATCTTTTTGAAATTGGCCTTACCAGCATTTTTCTAGATGTTCCTTTAGGCAAGGGAAGCAAAAGCAGAAATCAATTATTGGGAGTATAGCAAAATAAGAATTTTCACAGAAAGGGACAACGTCAACAAAATGAAAAGGCAACTTACTGAATGGGACAAGATATTCACAATCAATACATCTAATAATGAGCTAACATCCACAACATATGAAGAATTGATACAACCCAACACCAAAACCACAAATAATCCAATCAAGAAATGGACAGAGGACCAGAATAGACATTTCTCCAGAGAAGACATGCAGATGACCAAGAGACACATGAAAGGACGCTCACCATCATTCATCATCAGGGAGATGCAAACCAAAACCACAATGATACATCAGCTCACAGCAGTCAGAATGGCTCGTATCAAAATGATAAAAGATAACAAGTGCTGGCAAGGAGAAAAGGAACCCTTCTGCACTGTGAGTGGGGATGTCAGTCGGTGCAGCCACTCCGGAAAACAGGACAGAGGATCCTCAAAAAATTAAAAATAGAAATAACAGGGGCGCCTGGGTGGCTCAGTGGGTTAAAGCCTCTGCCTTCGGCTCAGGTCGTGATCCCGGGGTCCTGGGATCGAGCCCCACATCGGGCTCTCTGCTCAGCAGGGAACCTGCTTCCCCCTCTCTCTCTCTCTCTGCCTGCCTCTCTGCCTACTTGTAATCTCTGTCAAATAAATAAATAAAATCTTAAAAAAAAATAGAAATAACATATGATGCAGTAATTTCACTACTGGGTGCCTACCTGAAGAAAACAAAAATACTAATTTAAAGGGATAGATGCCCCTCTATATATACCTTAGCATTATTTCTAGTAGCAAAGATACGGAGGTAACGTGAGGACCCACTGATACCTGGTGGGTAAAGAGCATGTAGTATACACACACACAAGGGAATATTACTCAGCTGTTAAAAAAATAAAAAGAATGAGAGCTTTTCATTTCCAAGAACACAGATAAACCTAGAGGATGTAAGTGAAAAATACATTACACAGATAAAGACAAATACCATATTATTTCACTTCTATGTACAATAAAAAAAAACAAATGAATAAGCAAAGCAGAAGCAGATTCATAAATACAGACCACAAACTGGTTGCCAGAGCGGGGAAAGTGGGAGGAAGAAGGGATGGGAGAAATGGGTGGGGTGGGAGGCTTCCAGCTATGGAATAAACAAATCATAGGAATAAAAGGTGTACCACTGGGAATATACTCAATAGTATTTTAATAGAGCTGTGTGGTGATGGATGGTAGCTACAGTTGTGATAGGCACAGCATAAAGCATAGAGTTGTTGAATCTCTGTTGCATGTGAGACTAATTTAACACCGTGTGTCAACTTTAATTTGGGGCACCTGGGTGGCTCAGTGGCTCTGCCTTTGGCTCAGGTCATGATCTCAGGGTCCTGGGATCGAGCCCCACATCAGGCTCTCTGCTCAGTGGGGAGCCTGCTTCCCCCTCTCTCTCTCTGCCTGCCTCTCTGCCTACTTGTGATCTCCATCAAATAAATAAATAAAATCCTTAAAAAAAAAGGGGGGGTATATATCTGGTACATGTTTTCTATTTTTTTTGTGGTTTGTGTATTGTGTTTTGCGTGTTCTAAATATTACCATAATGAGTCACTCCATTCCTTGTACTCACTTCTTAACTGTTTATTTTCATTTACATGCACAAAGACATGTCATGATGCTGCCACAATTTATGAGATGATTTGTAAATATTAAACATGCTACTTTTATGGCAGAACAGGGAGAGCTTTGTTATGTGATCCTAGACATAAATATGCACTGTCTCCTCATTAGCCAAAAATAAATAGGGCAGGTGAGCTTTCTTTTCCCAAACCCATGTCTTGGGTTGTCTGAGAAAATGTAATGTCTAGAATGTAATCTAACAACTATTTGCCTTATGTAGGATATATTCACTGATCCTCTAAAAAATGAAGTTTTCATGGCGAGAGGTTTTAAAACCATAAATCTGAAAAACAGAAACATCAGCTAAGGTCTCATTTTATGTACTGTGTATGAGGATTTTAGAGATGTGTGATCAATTAACCGGAGTCAATTCTGATGTTTCTCATAGATCCCATGGTGGGCTGTGGCCATCCATAATACACTTATTAAAAACCTGGAAGATTTGAAAGACCATCATGTGATGAATTTTGCCAGTGGAACACTGATTTTGACAAGTTCTTGATTCATAGTCCCAAACCACGGTGTGCCACCTTTCTCTGACACTATCATTTTTATAAGAACGACTCAACCTTGTTATTCAGAACTCATTCTTACTCGAATTCACCAGTTTCAGTTTTAAGCTATGTCATCACTCTATTATACAGCAATTTAGATTCTGTCTAGCTTTCATATCAAATATGTCAGGTGAATATTATGTAGATGAGGCATTTATTGGCATAATCGTTTGTTGTCTGTCTTGTTCAAAAAGCTGTTAAGTTCCATCAGAAACTCTCTGCGCTGCTCACCACTGTATGCCCAGAGCCTAGGATAGGGGCAGGCAAACAGGAGGCAATTTCTAAGTAGCTACAGAATGAATCCATGACTCTCGGTTAACTCCATATCAAATCCATATGCACTGAAATTTTGATAACAGACTGTAACTCTGGTTCTTGTCCTGCAAAAAAAGGGATAATAACCTTCATGTAACATCTGTCCTTTCTTTAGTTAATTGGTACTCCCTTCATCCATTTATTGAATGATTGCTTAATTGAACTCATTCTTTTCCAAACTCTGGGTATTGAATAGTAAATAAAATATACTTTATCCTGGGGCTCAATAATATTACAGCCTTCATGGAAAACCAGTATTATATGTAAGTACTCCCCCCCCATCCAGGGTACTATGAGCACTACACAAACACAACAATAAAAATTATAGGAAGCTGTAAGAGTGTGTAAATGATACGAGCTAGGGAGATTGAGGAACACTTCTGAAAAAGAAGTATGCAGGCAGAGATCTGAATACTGAAATGAATCCCCAAGATGTGGGGGTAAATCTTCTGATGGACCATGTGGTGGGAAAGTCTCAGGGCAACCAACACAGTTACCACTTGGTACCAAAGGATGAAGTGAAGCCTGGGTACCCACTGGCTCTAAAACGTGCAGAATGGCACGATGGGGGGCAGAATACCATGTGTACTGTGCTCCACTGGGAGGACCTTGCTCCTCTTCCCTGCTTCCTTGTTACACGGTTAGCATGAGAGTGGTTTGTGACTGGAAGAGAAATAGAGTACTTGTACACCAAGTAGCTGGGCTTATGTACAAGTGCAGAAGGGCTGGAAATGCCGTCCACCCATCACCTTGGGGCCCCAGACCTGTGGAAAACGAAGTTGAGATGAAGTCACTCCAGGAAGAAGTGCTTTCTTTCCAAGGTAGCTTGTTTCTAGAAAACGCCATCCATCACTGAGGTCGATCAGTCAACAATTCTGCATTTCTTACAAAGAGGCAGAGGAGTAGCAAGGAGCGTAAGCCAGGAGAAAGAACAGATACCTGAGGACATGAAGAAAGTCTGGTGTAGCGGGAGCAGAAATCATGGGAGATTTCTAATTATGTTTAATCACAGCCTATTCATATATTAGTGCTTTCATTATAAAGATTCTGTGCGCACTACAGAATTTAGCTTTGCATGAAGTGGACATCTGAAATAAGACAGTTTGGTGTTTCGTTTTGGTTTAAGCACCTGGCAATAAAAAGGCACACTGTCACAGGGGATTTTTATTTTAAAAGTTCAGTATTTGATGCAATAACTAACTTTGTTCATCTTTTTACTTCTGCTCTTCCAGAAAGAGTGATACTGTTTAACATAACGTAGGTCTGCTGGTTCTCATGAGAGCTTATTGTGACCCCCTTTGCTACTGGTCTGGATGTATATTCCTTGCAGAAGTTACCATAATCTTGTATGTAGGTACTGAAGTACTAATGAGGCCTATGTATTCTTCTAAAAAGATTCGAATACAAGCAGCAACATAACCCAGAATCCTTACATATGGTATAGATAAAATTAATAGGTACTGCCGTGAAACACAAACCCATCCTGCAAGGCACACGTTAATTAATAGCACACTGGTGACAAATGTTTTTAAGATTTTTATTTATTTGACAGACAGATCACAAGTAGGCAGAGAGGCAGGCAGAGAGAGAGAAAGGAGGAAGCAGGCTCCCCGCTGAGCAGAGAGCCCGATGTGGGGCTCGATCCCAGGACCCTGAGATCATGACCTGAGCCGAAGGCAGAGGCTTTAACCCACTGAGCCACTCAGGTGCCCCAACAAATGTCTTTTGATATACACCAGTATTCAGATAAAGCTTCCTATTAGAGCTGCAGGACACATCTAGGTCAGTATTACACACCCCCAGAGAGCTAAGCTGGGAATTTCTGGATCACTTTAAAACTGTGTGTTATTTTCTTAGATGCATTCTTGATAATATATTGCATCAACTTTCAACCAACACTAACCAATACATAAGGGAAAAAAGTGCCAGGATTTCCCTAACTGAAATGTTTTGATTTCTTTTGACTCAGTTATCATTTTCATTGTGACCTTGTCCCTGACTCAGTATGTCTCCTCCATCCCTAGACATATCCTGAACCTTTCTTTCGCAGTGTTTTCTTTTTTTTTTTTTTTAAGATTTTATTTATTTATTTGACAGTCAGAGATCACAAGTAGGCAGAGAGGCAGGCAGAGAGGTAAGGGGAAGCAGGCTCCCTGCTGAGCAGAGAGCCCGATTCGGGGCTCGATCCCAGGACTCTGGGATCATGACCTGAGCCGAAGGCAGAAGCTTAATCCACTGAGCCACCCAGGTGCCCCCCCAGTGTTTTATTTCTATCTCTAATGCTAAGTCTACCCACACAATCATACTGTTTCTGGTAGACAGCACTGTGTAACTATGAATAACAAACACAGTTCATTCTGAGAACCGAACTGTATGGATCAACGGGACTGCCTGAGGTATTAAAGAACCATCTATCGGTGTTACAAGCTAGAGTGAGATTGACTGGGAGCAAAATGGGCTGGACATTCATCCTGATGTCTGCCATACACATGTGACGTGGTGGGGAAGGAATGACCATTTGTACGGGGGAATTTCCTATCACGCATAGTCAAGAATTAACACACACTTTAGCCTTCAACAATTCTGCTAAAATTCTGCTTCAGGAAAAGGTACATAGAGAAATTCATTCAGAAACCTAAAAATACTATATTATACTTAAGTCTTCCTAAAAGCACCCGGTCTTTGGAAAGACAACAATCTGGAACGATGACTAAGTAAGGCATTTTGCATCATGGTGGGAATTATCAGCTTCGGAAGAGGCGGTGTGAAGCTCAGTATCACCGAGGACAACCTCTCAGGGAGATACCACTTCAAGCACTGCCTGCCTAGACCAGTACAAATTAGAGATTTTACCCAGTGTCAGGTTCTACTAATTATTTAATAAATCCAGGAAGACCGGAGCAGAGCCAGATGTAGTTGAGATCATCCAGAGAAAACCCTAGGTCCTTTCTTGGCTTATTACATGTTCTCTGTCTAGGTCAGATTAACTAATATCCGGGAGGAAGCTGTCTTCATCACTACATATCCATGTTTTACACTCTGACAGTATAAAATAGTGTTTCTCATGACCCATAATTACATTGGCTCCATATTTATTTGCCATAAATAACAGAGACAGAGCAATTACACACTTCTACTTCTGTACCACAGAAATTCCATTAGTGTATTTGCTAGCAGGTCAGTCATTCACGTACTTTCAAGATTTCGAGCCAGCTACTGACCATCTCCTTCACATATCCTTACGTTGCTCATAGGCTGTGATAGAATTAGAAAGGTTTCTGACCTCCAAAATAATAAATTATTTTCTGATTTCTTTTTGGACAATTAAAGCACGTGCTCCATCTGGATGGTGTTTTTATGTAAGAGGTAAAGGTCTAAAGGTATCATATCTGCATGCCACTCAATTATCCCAATATTAGTTTAATACCAATTTGCAATTAAACTTCATAATCATCTTGATGAAAATATGTAACAGCTAGTATATATCCAGGATTATGTTATCTTTTTACTTTTCAAAAACTTAAATCTCTCCTTTTATTAAATTCTTAATTTGTGTTAGTGAATAATGTCTTTTTATTTTGATGACATATTGTCCTTCTGTGGTTTCTGCAGTTGAATCTAATAAGAGGTTATGTTTTCCTAATATTTAACTTTCAAGGATAAGTTCCATTAATGCATGCTAGGATTTTTAATATTGCGCCAAACAATATCCCTTCGAATAATAGAGTAATTGTAATAACGCAAACCATTAAACAGTCTTCTCCAGTGTGCAGTTGTTATAGTAATTTCTCCCTTTTAGCCAGTTTCAAATCTATATCTTATTTGATTTTACCTCTGGGTTATGATGTACCTTCCCCTCCCCCTTTGATACAATTGACTTTTTCCTAAGGCATTTGTCAATTATGTTTCATCTACTGTGCACAAACATTTTAAGACCATATGAGATCAAACAGCCAGCATGGGAGTGGTAGGGATCCTCATCTTATCCCAGGAATTTCAAACTCTCGAGTTTAACTGACACAGTATGGGTTAACCAAATGGCAATCTGAGGATTCGATTTATTTACGGACTTGATATTTAATTCAATTTAGTGAAAAATACTGTATCTATACGCACTACAAACACAACTATTTTTCAATTATACTAATTATAGTCTTATTTCTTATGATGGTGTTATTCATTAAATTCCTCTCTATCCCCTATCAGAATAAGATCAAAGAGGAAGGAGAAAAGCATTAGGGAAAAGACAGAAGTTCATATTCACTGAAAATAATGGTAGAGTTGTCAGATAAATGCAAAACAAGCTTAAAAAAGACTTTAAGGGGCACCTAGGTGGCTCTCCACTTGGGTCATGGTTTCAGGGTTGTGGGGTCAAACCCTGCTTGGGGCTCAACACTCAGTGGGGAGTTTGCTTGAGATTCTCTCTGTCACTCTGCCCCTCCCCCTGAGAAATCTTTAACAAATATATCTTTTAAAAAATATTTGAGTGCATTTAATGAAAATGAGTAACGGTTTTATAGATTCATTAAAAATTTCAAATTTTAACAATTCTCAGCTATTTAAATATTAATTTTCCAAGGCAGCTGCTGATCCCTTTTTGAAAAAACTAACAAAAAGTTAAATATCCTGATAGGTATGAAAAAAATTTTTTTTTTAATTTTTCAGTTATTAAGGACATGTCCTTGTCTTTAATCATAAAAATCAGTTTAAATTTAGTTAAATTTAAATTAAATCAAATTTAATTAATTTAAATTAATTAATTTTAATTAAATAGAAATTTAAATTTTTGTTTTCCTTATAAGTCATCTACATGGTGGAGTTCTAGTACTTGTCTTTAAGGAAGGAGTTCAGGTTCCTTTCATCCAGAGTTCATGAGGAAGGGTGAAAAAATATACAAGAAGATGTAAGAACTCTGAAGAACCTTTTTGTTTGTTTTTCCTCTTAGTTACAGAAATATTTAAATAGAGGGGGCGCCTGGGTGGCTCAGTGGGTTAAGCCTCTGCCTTCAGCTCAGGTCGTGATCCCAGGGTCTGGGATCGAGCCCCACATCGGGCTCTCTGCTCAGCAGGGAGCCTGCTTCCCCCCTCTCTCTGCCTGCCTCTCTACCTACTTGTGATCTCTGTCAAATAAATAAAATCTTAAAAAAAAGAAATATTTAAATAGATAATGCAGAATAAAATGAAAAGCTATATGCATATTACCTTGAAGAATTAAAAACTATTTGTTTCAACTATTTCTTTAAAAGCATTTTAAAATAAATTGCAGGCATCATTACATTTCAACAATGAATACTTCTCTGAGAATCTTTTACAAATAAGGACTCGTTTATATAACCGAGACATGGTTATCAGACCTAACAAAAGCAGCAATTATTCTCTAATTATATCTAATATCCAATCCATATTCATATTTTCTCTGCTTTCCCCAATATCATTTACAGCTGCTTGAATAGATAATTATCCTTTAGCTGAACCCTTTAGGTTGTCTTTTTAATCCAAAGGAGTCTTCCTTTGATGGCAGTGATTTCTTTTATAGACGTTTCCTACCTTTTTGACTGATGTGATCGTTCCTCATGTTGGGATTTGACAATCCCACCGTATTTTATTACTGGCAGAATACATGTCTTATCTAAAGACTCAAGTAGATTCGAGTTGAAATGATTTTGACAAGATTACTTTAAGAGATGATGCTGTACATTTTGGATCACATCACATTAGGGGACCTGACATTTCTGCTCTCCCATGGTTAGTGATGATGAGATTCACCTCTGACTTCAAATAGTGACAGAAACCGCTCTCCATGCAGACTTAGTTTCACTCTTTATACAGCAAGTAATCTGAAGAATGAAAATTTGGACAACCCAGGTTTGCCATGAACATTTGACCTCATGGACCTAGTGTATGTTGAAGGTCTTTTCCAAATGACTATTTTAGAAATAAAGTATTGGGAATATATATATATATATATGTATATATATACATATATATATATATGAAAACACACACATATTTATGTGTGTGTGTATATAGATATATATATGTTTTTATCATTCTACCTATATTTATCCACTGTTGTTCTTCATTACAGGTTTTTCTCAGCAATTACATTTAACCATGAAAATATTTTCTAGAGGAATGCCAGGCCAAATGTATAATTCTTTCCTCTAACCAGTTTTCAGAGAGTGAGGGAGTGGGTCATTTCTAATGGTATCAAATATTTGTTGTCATTGTTTTCTGTTCACTTTCTTTTTGAACATAATTATAAACATGGATTTTTCATAAGTTTAGAGTGTTGCAGGCAACTGAAGTATTTCTATATGTGATGTTTAAGTAGTTCTAAAATTGACCAATAGGGACGAGTTCAAGATGGTCCTTACATATCACACTCTATTTGACTGGAAATAAAATTAAAAACTTGAATTATGATACATGATAATTAAGACACGATTGGCCTGCTACCCAACAGAGAGATGTGTCATACACAAAATACAACCTGATTTTAGAGCTGTAAAAAAAAAAAAAAATGCTTGAAGTGGTAAGATATTGTCAAATACCATCCATACAGTGATAAATAACATGATCTCTTCTCTCCTAATTTTGGTGTCAAATGGTCTGATTTTCATCACTTCGAGAGATGAGAAAACATTTTAAGTGTTGTTTTGATTTTCTCTTATAAGAGTAAATCTGAGCGTTGTTTTCACAGGCTTATAGGTTACTGGCATTTCTTTAAGTAAGCTTATGCGTTTGACCGTTGTGTTATCAGGAGCTTGGACCTTTTTTATTTGGTAACAAGGAGGTTTGAATGAGTTTGTGAGATTGACCTATGCCTGTCCTATAAACAGCCAGTAATTTCCTGCTACTTTATTTTTCCTTATTTTCTAAAAATCTCTGAATTATATATTCACAATAATTCCTATTTTCTTGTACTATTTCCAGAATTTGAATAAAAATGTTTTTCACTCCAGGGTCACAGAAGAATTCAACCAATGTCATTTTATAATGACATGGTTTACATTTTCATTTTTAAATTTCAGACCATGTGGACAAGACACCATCATGCAATGTGAGGTAACATTTTAGGAAGAGCTATCTAGGTGATCCAACACTCCAACACCATTCATTAAAAAATCTACCTCTTTCTCATTGATTTGAAACAACATCCATACTGTATACTAAATTTCCTATGCACTGGGCTGGCTGTCTAGATTTTAGATTCTCTTATACGCATCTGTCCATATGTCTGTGTCATATGCAGTGATTTTATTTTTTTTTAAAGATTTTATTTATTATTTTGACAGACAGAGATCAGAAGCAGGCAGAGAAGTAGGCAGAGAGAGAGGGAGGAAGCAGCTCCCTACTGAGCAGAGAGCCCGATGCGGGGCTCGATCCCAGGACCCTGAGATCATGACCTGAGCCGAAGGCAGAGGCTTAACCCACTGAGCCACCCAGGCGCCCCATATGCAATGATTTTATTACTGATGCTTCCTCTTGGGTTTTAACATGTTAGGTGTTTTAGGAGATGTTACTCAGCTATTCAAGCACTGCTCAGGCCCACTACTGTTTCTGAGGATCTACTTACCATTTTCTTCCTCCAAGATTAACATATTTCTCACTACCATATTTCATATTTTCATTACTGAAAATGAGATCTTCTCTTTTCACTGTGGCATCTAGTTGATTGTTTTTATACATAACGAGTGATTTAATTCATATCCCCCTCCCTTCATGAATTTTCCCATAGTTGTAGTAGCTTTTCCATTGATTTTTTTTTTCATTTTTTCCAGCTAAATAAAAAAGTGATTTCTTAAGAGTTAATTTCACCTTCTCCACATTTGTTATATATCGAATTGCTTTCTCCTGTTTAATTTCATTGACTAGGATCTTCAGTGCATGTTTAATTTTTTTTAAATATTACATATATATAGAAAACTATATTAAACGTACAGAATAAATTATTATCAAACACCCTCCTATGTGACCTAGCGGATGCCGGTGTAACCACACCAGCCTTCTACTGACTGTTTGCACGATCTCTTCTAGCACCCTTACTCGTTGTTATTATGACCTCATAAAAACTTCCTTTTCAATATCGCCTATTTTGGGTCTAGAGTTTCCATTGGATTCTTTTTCTTGTATCATCTACTTGTCTCATTATGTTCATGTTTCCTTTTGAAATCTGAGCCTATAAAACATATGTATAGTAACTGTGTTAAAAATTCATGTCTACAATATTAAAAACAAACAAAAATCCATGTGTACAAGTGCCAACCCTCTGATCGTTGCTTCTGCTTCCTGTGGGGTGATTTTCTCCTCTGCGTTCCTACAGCCCCTGACAGTTCCAGTAGGTAAATGCTGTTGTTGGCAGTGGTTTTCTCTACTGTATTTTAACAAATTGCTTAGCCTTCGCTGGTTTATTCCATTGCTTTAGTATCTGCTGCTTCTCCCAAGGAAACCTACTGTGCTACACATTTTCCTTTTAATTTGTTCACTGTGATGGCTCTGACATGTGCCTCCTTGGAGCTGGGCACAGGAGTTCTGATGCGGAACAGAACTACCTTCTTCAGGAAGTAAACCTTTCCTGAAGTTGTCTGTCTTTTTCTAACTCCTAAGGCCTTACTGTCCCTATTCTTCTGTGCACCTACCATCAGGCTCAAGCCCCAATTCTACTGATCCCAGGTTTCTTTTTTCCACTTAAATTTACAAGATGAAGTTTATAATTTACTATATCATCTAGTTACTCTGTCAGGGTAGGTTAAACACATTTTCTATCCATGTTGTATGGTATCAATTTTGGAAAAGGTGTGGGGATAATCTGATCTAGGCAAATGTCTTTGTCCTAAAGCAAGTCAGAAAACCCACTCCACAGAATCCAACATGGTCACAAAAACTAAGCCCCAGTAAAAATAGACAGATATTAGAAGACTCAACAAAGTGTATAGATATGGCCCATGCTTGAGTGTGCCTGGAAGGATGAGGTAAAGGAGAAAGCTGGTGACGTAAAGGAGAAAGCTGGTCAGGGAAGATGAACAGATTTTCCCGAGGAAATGCAGTAATACAGAATATGGTATAGCTCCATTTTAACCGTGGGTCACAGATCTTTTTATAGCTGTACTCAACAGGAATATGGTGTTAGATACGAGGTGGAAGTTATAGAAAGTAATTACAGTGGGTTCCTTGGAAGTATAGGCCCTGATGATTAATGGAGAAGTTCTATTAAATCAGTCACAATAGAACATTGAAGTGGAAAGATATTTAATGTCTTATACAAGCTTGGGATTAAACCAAAAGAAGTTGGGATAGGGAATACTTTCAGATTATTCTTTGGCATCCTGGATGATACTTTTGCTTGACAAAGCATCTTAATCTGAGAATATTAAGCAATAAGGGCTGAAGGTTATCCCATTATGCATCTCCCATTTGGGCCCCTAATATCTGGGCATTCTTGATCTGCAGAAACAAAATATTATTATAGCTATTCATGTAAAGCAATTAATTATTGAGTGTTTACATATCTATGAGGTTGTAATTATACTAATATTGGATTTATTCCCATATGAAGAAAATAAGCATCAGAAACTTAATTTACTCAGTGTCAAACTACTGGTAAATATTCGAATCTGTGTGACTCCAAAGCTAATATCCTTAATGTCTGCATTACAGCACCCCCGGATGGACAGTAACAATTGTATTATAGTTTTAAGAGCTCATAGTATGAAATTATCAAGGTAAAATAAATTCTGTATAAGTGATGAGGATCTTACTTCAAAAAAAAAATTTTTTTTCTTAAATGGTTGGGATCATAATGCCAACCACAGAGAAGAGTTGAAGCCTGGGGAAAAGAAGCTAGCCCAGGAAAAGCATTTGGGAAATATTGGAAGACCAGGAAAGTAGCAATCTAAATTGGATAATTGACCTATAGATGTGCCCTTTCCTTAAAGTAGAGGTAAATGCAGCAGAAGTATTTTCCAAATGCCCTTAAAACTTCTAGTTCCACAAACCAACAGTCTGTGTTGGAATATTTATTTCAATATGCTCAAGAATCAACTATACCTTTTCACTCCCAACCATTTCTGGAGTTCAAAGTCTGACACCATGGGGCTTCATAGGTAGCTTTTCACTGAGGTGTACTTGTTTTCCTAAGGTGTTGCTAATTAAGTAATCCCCTCCCCGCTTTTTTTGGAAGGTATGTATTTATGTTTAATAGGGCCCTTTTTAATAGGGTCCACATTCTTTAATTCCAGTACAGCTAGGCTAAGGAAAAGTTAGAGCAGTGACTGTCTTACATTTAAGTGTGAAAAAAAGGGTACAGCTTACAGAGCCAGCTGTACATATTGCTACCAATGTAAAGCTACTGATTTTTGAGTGTTTACATCTATAATTTCTTTATACGAGATTGAGTTGGAAATCTGTAGCAAATTTAAATACAACTTGTGACTAACATATTTTATACAAACTACGGAAATATATCTATGGTAAATGTAGGAAAATAAATACATGTAAATAAGTCAATTTTAGCTTTTCCAAAGTGATCATCTCATACATCTACCATGTGACATAATAAACTCCCTGAGTTAATAGTATAATGAAGGTTTAATGGATGTCATTTCTCAGACATTTGGATTTTTAATTGCTTTTCTTTCAGCTTCATTAGCACAATGGCAACTGTTCAGTCACTCCAATTTTAAGGAGAAAACATCCCTGTAACTTTTTTTTTTCAAGGAAAAGGCCTATTGAGTAAAGATGTCACACAAATTCAAGCTTTCAGATGCAGTACCGAATATCAGAGTTGCTAAGGTATCTATTGTTCATTTTTTCTAGTAAGTCTTAACACATATGCTCTAGAAACCACCCCTCCCTAGCACTGTGTCTTTGAGACGGTATGTCTGACATGATATCCCAACCAACTCCCTACCTCTGCTAAAGGAATGGTTGAGAAGATCATGAGATACAAAAAAAAAAAAAAAAATCAGAGAAGCCCACCCTATTAGCCCATGAACGGTAAGCACCATTTATACTTAAACCGGCTGATGACATTTTCTGTAGCCATGTGTGAGAAGCTCTCTCTACACAGATGAATGCTCAGAGGGACTTTTTGAAATTGGGCTATGAGTACCTTAAATCTGTCATGCTTTTAGCCAGGTTAAATTCTCTACTTCCCAGGTCATATGAGTCATTATAGCCCTGTAGCTCAAGCGAGTCATTTACTATGTAGCTCAAGTTAGTTTTCAGGCATAGGGATCCAAAAGCCTGTTCACCGACCCAGTGATTTCAGTCAAGCGACTCAAGTCAAGAAACCATCGTACACAATAGTAGCATCTCTGGCTAATCACCCCAGAATGCCAAAGCGGGATAGAAGGGACCCTGTGGCTGAGCACGCATGAAAGATTTCCCAAGCAATGACAGAATGACAGAGATTTGGTAAACCGCATATTTGAACTCCTTTTCGATTCCCTGATTATAATGTATTGCTATAATACTATAAAATCAAATTAAACAACTGACTAACTCATTCAAAAAATTCCATGCAATAAAAAGACAATTTGGTTATGTTGTCTACATTTTCTAGCTAATTTCTTCCAAGGATTAAATAAGTTTAGGGTTCCAGAGGCCATTTTGGATGCTAAAAGAAAAAAACAAAACACAAACCTCTGTTGACCAAGGAAAATTGCTTTTTAAGCTCTTTCTCGAGCTTTCAACTTGAAAAGCTATTGTCGTAAAAAAAGCAAATGTGACCTTCCAGAAGAGCTACTTTATTATACTGGGTAAGCATCAATCAAACTGGCTTAAGTCCATGTGTGAAGACCCGAGAGAAAAAGAAAGAATACAACTTAAAGTTAGGCAGTATAGATTCACTGAACTCTATAGAAGACAGAAAATAATTTAACTCCTGTTAACCCATTGCATATGATCACAAACAATGGAAATCTTCATGAGACGGCCCTAGTAAAATGTAATAAAAGAAGCAATTGTTCAAAGATGAATGATTGAGAAGTAACCCAGTATGTACATCATTTAAAATGGTTTCCTAACTTTTACAGTTCTGTGATACAGTTTCCTTAAAAAAAAAATTTATTTAATTGACAGAGAGAGTGAGAGAGCACAAGCAGGGGGAGCAGCAGAGGGAGAGGGAGGAGCAGACTCTCTGCTGAGCAGGGAGCCCGATGCAGGGCTCGATCCCAGGACTGTGGGATCATGACCTGAGCTGAAGGCAGCCACTTAGCCAACTGAGCCACCCAGACATCCCTACGGCTTACTTTTTCAACAGTGAATTTGGTCACCATACTGTATGGTAACTAACATAATTAAGAACAAAAGAAGTTTTTAAAAAACAGTGAATTTAATTATACTCATTTCTAAACATAAACAGAAACATGAGAAAGGTATGAGAGTAGATGGCACGTATTGCAATGAGCACTGGGGTGTTATACCCGTACAATGAATCATGGAACACTACATCAAAAACTAATGAAGTACTGCATGGTGACTAACATAGCATAAAAAAAAAAAAGAATAGATGGAAATATATCTTTGGTTTTCTTTAGGCTTTGCAAGAATAAACAGAAGCTACCCTTTATGTTCTGTTGAGTTGTTCGTTTTTGATGCCGTCCCACTGAGACAGCACTGACCAGGAGGATCACCGCTGCATATGTCGGTAGCAACCAGGAAGAAAATAAAGAGATTTTACCTCAATATTCTTAACATTCTTACTAATCTCTCTTTCAGTCTCTGCCCTGCCTTCTTTTTCTCTTTCCTATCTCTTTCTCCCCTTTCTTCCCTCACTTCTTTACTGTTATCCCAACTACATCAGGTGATTTTCACAGTATGTGATCAAGCATTCTATAAGAAAAAGGAAATTGAGAGAAAGGTACATTTTTAAGGGTTTTACCCAAGATGATAAAACTTGTAAATGATAGGGACCAAGGCATTTTCCTGTGCCTTCCACACCAATGTGAATGAAATTCTAGGATGAAAAACACTCTACAGTTAAAAATGGAGAAGAAAACTGCTCACTACATGAGAGTGGCATTAAATTGCCACCGCATCAATGAGTAAGACTTCTTTAAAAACAGGTTCTCTAATAGCACTTTATTTCCTGAGTCACCGTTGTCATAGAACTCTTGAAGGACAACTTGCCGACACTAAAATAACTTAAGTAACAGCTTTCACCACCAATGACCCTTTTCGCTTCAATGATACTTTAACAACTTTATTTCTGCCTAGACGTGTGATGAAGGTGAGTGAAATGGAATAGCATTGTCTAAATTGTAAGAAGAGGCTAGTCTTGAAGAGGCAAAAAGGTCACATAGAAACAAATAATCCATGCCTTCCAGACATTATACAAATTCAAGATATGGAGAAATAAAAATCCATTTTTATGCTTATTAATTTATTTCAATCTTTATGAAGTTATTCAAACCTTCTGAAAAGTATTTTGCCCATTATATCTACAAAACCTCAAAAGGTTCATAAAATGCTAAACAACTATTCAACTTCCTTAAGTTCAACACGACCTGAAAAAATAAGTGGGAATACAGGGGAGATCCGTAGTTATACAAATGGTCATCCTGGAATTATTTGTAATATAATAAATGTGAAGCATTTATGTTCCCAGTTGTCCTACCAAGGTGGCCTGGGCATGGCATATGCAGGGACAGACCTGATCTATACCCCTAGAGCTCTAGCCCTCCTGCTGAGGCAGCCCCAGCATGGTGTGCCCCAGGGTACCTTGCCCATGTGCCTATTCTAGCTCTACTCATCTTGCAGAGCTAGAAACATGGCATGACCCAGCATCCCCACAGCCTGTGACTTCTCCAGTTCCAGCCAGTTAACCAAAGCCACTAGGCACACATGGTCTACGCAAGGGACACTCTTACAGAAGGTCCTTCCTTCAAGAATGTTCCTCCTAATTCATGGAAATAAATACCAAAAGTCAAATAAAAAGTTAAGACAGGAATGTGTTCCAATGAAAGAGATAAAAACCACAGAAAAAAAATCTAATGCAATAGAGATAAGTAATTTATCTGATAAAGAGTTCAAAGGAATGGTCATAAAGATGTTCACCAGCCTTAAGGGAAAAAGGAACGAACTCAGTGAGAACTTCAAAAAAGAGACAGAAAATATAAGAGATGCAACAGAGCTGAAGAAAACAATAAATGAAATAAAAAATTAAACTAAGGTGATCAAGAGTAGATTATGACATAGGAGAATGGATTAGCAATCTGGAAGACAAAGTAAATCAGGAAAAAATAAAGAATAAAAAAATAAGAATAGGTTAAGAGACTTCTCAAAAAACATCAAGTGTATTAAATTTTACATGATCAGAATTCTAGAAGGATGAGGGAGAGAAACGAGCAGAAACATTTTTGAAAAGGAAATAAAAAAAATACTTGGACACAAATATGAAACCAAAACTTTCAAAAACTTATGGGATGTATCATAAACAGTTCTAAGAGCAAAGCTATAGTGACAGAGGCCTACCTCAAGAAACCAGAAAAACCTCCAACAATCTAACCTTACATCTAAAGGAACTAGAAAAAGACCAACAAACAAAATCACTAATTAGAAGAAAACAAATAATAAAGGTGAGAGCAGAAATGTGAAATAGAGACTAAAAACACAAGACCAGATTAATATAGAAGAAGATCAGATCAACACCAGGAGATCAATAAAACTATAAGGTGGGAAAAAGTACATTGATAAATGTCTAGGGAGATGAACAAAAAAAAACAAAGGAGACCCAAATAAATAAAATGAAAAATGAAAGGAATGACAACTGACCCCAGAGAAATACAAAGGATTGTAAGAGACCACTATAAACAATTACAGGGTAACAGATTGGAAAACCTAGAAGAAATGGATGAATTCCTAGCAACACACAACCTTCCAAGCCTGAATCAAGAAGAAATACAAAATTAGAATAGACTGATTACAAGAAATGAAAATTGAATCAGTAATTTTAAGTCTCCAAAAACAAAAGTCCAGGACAAGCAGGCTCTTTCTCAGATAAATTCTACTGAGTTTCTAAAGAAGAGTTATTACTTTTAGTGTTCCAATTATTATTTTTTAAATTGAAGAGGAAAGAATGTTTCCAAGATTCTTTTACAAGGTCAGCATTACCCTGATGCCAAACCCAGACAGAGACCAAAAAGAAAGAAAATCACAGGCCAATATCCTTAATGAACATGAATGTAAAAGTCTTCAAAGAAGTATTAATAAAAGAAGTGCAATCATTGTGAGGAACACCAGGTGATGTATGGAAATAATGAATCACTAAATTGCACACCTGAAACTAATATTATCCTGCATGTTAACTAAGTAGAATTTAAACTTAAAAAAATTTAAGAATACATTGAAAAAATCATACAACACAATCAAGTGGGAATTATACCTGAGACAAAAGAATGGGTCAACATTCGCAAATCCAACAACAAGATATACTACACTAACAAAAGAAGGACAAAAACTGGTGCACCTGGGTGGCTCAGTGGGTTAAAGCCTCTGCCTTCAGCTCAGGTCATGATCCCAGGGTCCTGGGACGGAGCCCCACATCGGGCTCTCTGCTCAGCAGGGAGCCTGATTCCCTTCCTCTCTCTCTGCCTGCTTCTCTGCCTACTTGTGATCTCTGTCTGTCAAATAAATAAATAAAATATTTAAAAAGAAGGAGGATAAAAATCTTATCAAATAAAGGAGTAAAAAAAATAAAGCAGTAAATGTGAGATGTTTGGAAATAATATGTAGTGGATAAGGGGTTATTCAAAACACACAAAGAAATTACACAACTTAGTATGTTTTTTAGAAGGATTAAAAACGGGCAGAAGACTTGAATAGACACATCTCTAAAGAAGACACAAAAGAGCCAACAGGTACATGAAAAGCAGATCCAAATCGCTAGTCATAAGGGAATGCAAATCCAAACCACAATGAGATATCAGCTCACATCCATCAGATTGGCTGTGATGAAAGGATGTATAGTAAAGGGAGCCCCTGCCTACTCTTGATGGGAATGGAAACTGGATAGCCACTACTTAAAACAGTGCTTCCTCAAAAAACTACCGACAGAAATACCATACAATTCAGCAGTTCCACGTCTGCGCAATTATATGAAGAAAATGAAAACACCAATTCAAAGAAACATATGTATCCCCACATTTACTGCAACTTTGCTTGTAATAGTAAGATGTGTAAGCAACCTAAGTGTCCCCTGAGAGATGAATGGATAAAGAACATCACACACACACACATACACACACACACACAGAGGTTATGACACAGCTATTTAAAAGAGAGAGAGAGAGAGAGAGAGAGAGAGAATTAAATCTTGCCATTGTTAGGAGTTAGGTAGTCAGGGATAGGGTCCCCAGCAAGGAAATACAGACTCAGGACAGATAAAATAATACACACTGACATCCTGTTTTCAGCTTAGACGGGACTGTGCTGATGCTCTGCTTCACAGCCTTTGCAGAAATGACTTCTGCAAAATGTCCTAAAGTAAGAAATTTAACTACAAAAGCATTTGCCACTATCACAGACAAGGGGTAGTTAAGACCCAAGCCCTCAATGTCAGAAAAAAAAAAAAAAAGGAGCATCAGCATGTGGGCATTAACCTAAGAGTTAGATAGATACATGACCCAAGCCCTGGTTGGCACAACTCAGCATACCCTGATGCCTTAAGAAAGTTCTGCAAAAGAGCTTGTTAAAACCCCTAAACTTAGAAAGTCTGAGGGCAACTCTCTTGGGCTTCCCTCCCTCTCTGGGAGCTTTGTACTTTTGCTCAGTAAACTTTGCTGCCCACCACTTTTTGTCTGGTCTACCTCTCCACTCTTAGAAGTGGTGTGACCAAGAACCGCGGGAACACAAAATCCTGCAAAACCGTGTGTGACAAAATGGAAGGACCTAGAGAGTAGCATGCTAAATGAGTAAGTCAGACAAAGACAAATGCTGTATGTTTTCATTTACACGTGTAATCTAAAGTCATAATAAATGATCAAGCAGGAACAGACTCGTAACTACAGAAAACAAACTACTGTTTGGCAGAAGATGGAGGGTAAGGGGAAGACAGATATTAGGGAGTGAGATTAAGAGTTACAAACTTACAGTTATATGTCATGGGGATAAAATATACAGGACAGGAAACACGATGAATAATATTGTAGTAACTGTATGGTGAGAGATGGTAACTATTCATTCCCTAATATATAAAAATACTGAATCACTATAATGTAGACCTGAAACTGGATATTGTATGTCAATTATACTTCAAAAAACATTAAAAAAACAACAACCCAGGAATGGTTTTAAAATGAATGTGTCTAGAAAATTGAAGTGTTACTAAGCTATTAGTTAGTAAACTATTACTAAGTAATAGTATTACTATTAGTAAGCTAACTTACTATTTCTAATAGTAAGCTATTAGCAAACTCAATGAGCTTAATTGAGAAAATACTCATAATTCATCGTTAAATAAAAAAGGTGACTCTAGAGGGAGCAGAGTCTGTTGAGTGTCCAACTTTTGATTTTGGGTTGGGTCACGATCTCATGGGTAGGGAGACTCACTCAGTGCTGTGTCTATTTGAAGATTCCCTCCCTCGGTCCCTCCAACTTGTGTGCATGCACACTGTCTCTCTCTTGCTCTCAAATAAATCTTAAGAGAAAGAAAAGGGAGAATCTAAAAGAATATATAGACAATATATAATTCTATATGGATAATATAGAAATCTACTTTTTTATCTAACAGAAAAATTTGGAAAAATAGCATAAACTAAGGTATTGAAATTATGTATGTTATTTGTACTATTATCTTATTTGGCAATAGTTTCTAATTTTTTCCATGCATTGCTTTGGGTTTTTTTGTTTGTATGCACAAGTACCATACACATTAATAGAAAATTCCTTATAAAATAACTGCCTATATTGCACATATAAGAGACAATTTTAACCCCAGAGAATTAAAAGATCAACATTTAGAACATATGATTTAAGATATATAGAAGGGGTAAGTGAAATTGCTCACACACTATCAACCTTGCATAAAAAGGCAGTGAAGATGTTGCACAGACCTATTCTATGGGGTACAAATTCTGAGAAGGAGGGTCATCACTGGTAAGGTACAAGTGATGTTCATTCTGGTTGGATTTCTAAAGTTACTTTATTCCCCAATGCCACTTTTTAATTATTAGTTTGCAGGGTAGTTAGAGAGTCATATGCCTTCTTCTTTTTTTAAAAAATTATTACTATTTTTTAAAGATTTGTTGTGTTGGGTTTTTTTGTTTTGTTCTGTTTTTGTTTTTGAGAAAGAAAGAGATAAAGAAGTCATGGCAGGGAGGGGGGTGGACATAGGGAGAGGGAATCTTTAACAGACTCTATGCTGAGCACAGACCCCAAGAAGGGGCTCAATCCCACAACCCTGAGATCACAACCTGAGCCAAAACCAAGAGTTGGATGCTTAACCAATGGCACCATTAAGGTGCCCCTTAAGGATTTTATTTTTAATTTCTACAACTAATATGGAGCTTGAACTCACAGCCCCGATATCAAGAGTTGGAGACGGAGTCAACCAGGCATCTCACATCTGGTTTCTTTTTAAACTATAAATAAAGATATAAAATCCAATGTTTAATCATTCTCCCCTTTTCCCACAGGTAAATGCACTTAGATGTAAATATTTAATTTTCCCATAACTGAAGTCTATGCATAGCTTTTTTAAAAAAATATTTTATTTCTTTGACAGACAGAGATCACAAGTAGGCAGAGAGGCAGGCAGAGAGAGGGGGAAGCAGGCTCCCACGGAGCAGAGAGCCCGATGTGGGGCTCGATCATGTGGGATCAAGTGGGATCATGACCTGAGCTGAAGGCAGATGCTTAACGACTGAGCCACCCAGGTGCCCCTATACATAGCTTTATTGAGTAAATCTAGTTTGAATAAATTAGTTACTGAAATGTGAAAACTTACTCCAATGAAAGACCTACCCATATCTTATATCCTGACTTACACTATTTTTGAGGTATTTTAGGAAGTTTCAGAGGGAGTGCATTCTCTTCCTGGTCAAAATCTTTGTCTTATGTGTATACACATGCATTCTGTTAGGAAAAATAAAGTTAAAAACAAAAGACTTAATTCTCTCTGTTCAAAGTAAGGGGGAAATTTTTCTCCCCCTTCCTTTTACTCAGAAGGTTTCAAGTATTTTTTTTTTTTTTTGACTGTAGAAAATTAGGCCTTCTGTGAGTTCTAAAACGCAGGAATGTTTTTCTCAAGGACCTGGAAGCCATCTCCTTGAAGTGAAAACATCTAGGGACAGAAAACCTCTTGTCCAGTTTCTGTGAGGGAACAGGAGCCCAACCCTTGCTCCTAATCCCAAAACTACTTTCTGTGATGAAGACAGGAAAAGTTTCTCTCTGGAGGAGGCCAGTAAGCTGACCCAGGTGGCCATCCCCAACATTAGGTCAACTCAGAGTATAATCTATGTGTAACAAGCTGGGCTGTAAATACCCCTGAAAATATGTATTTAATGGGCCATCTCTGATTGGCTATATGAGGATGTGGAATTCATTTTTATCTTTGCAGCCAGTTAGCTGAATGCTTGCCATACGCCTTGCATTGTAGTTTAATGTTTACTAAACAAAAAAAGAAAACATTTGTATTTTGGAAGATTGACATATCTAATAGAGAGAGGAAGTGAGGGAGGGAGGGAGGGGGAGAGAGAGAGAGAGAGAGAGAGAGAGAGGATGTATGTGGGGAGGGGCAGAGGAACAAGCCAAGTCACTAAATGCAGAGTCTGATGGAGGCCTCAATCCCAGGACCCTGAGATCATGAACTAAGCCAAAGTCAGGTGCTTAACTGAGTCACCCAGGAGCCCCCCCAATACAAAAATTTTCTATTTCTGCTATCTTTCTGGAGGAATTTTTGAGTTGGAGAATTTTCTAATTATATTCCCCAGTAACGTATGCATGCACATGCATACACATACACATTTTTCATTCAATGTGTTTTTAGATTTGCCTTGCATGTCTCATTATTTATAACCTTAATATGGGCAAGTCTATTCCTTTCTTTTTGTTTTTTAGAGAGAGTGGGGGGAGAGAGAAAGAGGGAGAGAATCTCAAGCAGGCTCCATGCCCAGTGCAGTGCCTGACGCCAAGCTTGAAGTCAAAACCATGAAGATCATGACCTGAGCTGAAATCAAGAGTTGGATGCTTAACTGACTGAGACACCCAAGTGCCCCAACTCCATTCATTTCTATGCTCCGATATAATCTGGGGAAATCTTCCTTCATGTTTTCCCAGCTAAGGCTTTTTACTGTATCTTCACTCAGACCACACTTTAGGAACTGGGTATAACTCTGCCTTCCAAGGTCATGAAGCATAGGGCTAATCATAAGTGTAAGTTATGCATTGGCCCGATATGCAAGCTGCGTCTCCATCAACTGCTGAGTTCAGCAGGCTTTACCTCCCCTCATTTTCTTCCCTCTCCCACTCCTGTATTTCTTTGCCCATGCATGATAGAATCATCTATTATGACCTCTTGTAAGAAATGTTTTTAAGATTGTGTACCTTTTACAAATGGTTTTGTGTTGCTACTTGTGAATTGTTTGATTACTTTTATTATTTTAATCATTTTGGTTACATGATCAGAGATAGATTTTAGTGATACCACCTCATTTTTTTTGTCATTATTCGTGTCTCAGTGTAATTCATTGTGCTTTCTTTATTTTCTATATGAATATCAAGGAGACACAATGTTTTACTTCCTGGAGGGTACTAACCTTTCCATTACTGCTTTTTTCCTTTGGCATAACTGGGAAGGCTCAGTAAGAACAAGGGTCTCTAGCTGATGAAAGATGTCTTTTAGGGTGCCTGGTGGTATACTTGGTTAAGCGTCCAACTCTTGGTTTCAGCTGAGACTGTGATCTCAGGGTCCTGAGATCAAATCCTGGGTGGGGGTCTGTGTTTAGTGCAGAGTCTGCCTAAGTTTCTCTCTCCCTCCCCCTTGGTCCCTCCCCTCTACTATCCCTCTCTGAAGTAAATAAGTCTTTTTTTCTTTAAGATGTGTTTTATACAAATTCCTCTTCCTCTGATTTGTTGATGCCCCCTTTAAATTAAGCTATGTTCTCCGCAAAGAAAACACTGTTACATGGCTCCCTCCTGTTTCTCCTGTAAATATATACAGTAATGACCTCGTTACTAGAATACTTCCCATAGTCTCATGGCGCTCACGTCCGCATACCTCATTATGCTATTCAGAAAGCTGGGAGGTGGGAATTCATATGGATACTAATTTTAAGCATTCCACAGTAAACATTGCCTTATGTGTACATCCTATCTATGCCTTTGACATGACAAAGATGAACCACCTTCATTTAAAAAAAGCACTAAAAAAAATTATATGTTTAATGGTCTAGGATAAACATAATTATAAAGCCTGGCACTATACAGTTGCCATTCTATAAATCAAATAGATAATAAGTATCTTAGAATTTCAGAGAGAAAAGACAACTAAAGTTTAGCAGAGGAATCCCTTCAAAATTTTTCAAACATGCCTTCTTCATTTTAAAGATACTTTGCATAATCCATGTCTTATTCTGGCCTGGTTTGTTTTTCAACCGAGAAGCACATGCAAAGAAACTAGACTTTTGGACAAAGTCAAGACCAAGTCATCTGTAAAGAAATCCTTTTCTTCACATTTGATAAAGATGCATTTGCCTTGGGCTATTTATTAATAGGCAGTCAGAATGTCCATGTATTGCTTCAGATGCTCTAACTGTATGTTTGGGGGAATATATCTGTATTCTTTACACATCACTATTTTTTATGATGAACTTAAAATACCAGTCTAATAATTACTATGGAAAACAAAGGCAAAATTATCTATTGTAAATTTCATTAAGATCTGATCAGTCACTTTTACAATCGGAGATGGCTTCAGAGACAAAAACTGGGTCTTGACCTACCTAACCTTTTCCCCAAACTTCATTGAGAGGGGTGGAGAGGAAATACTGAATTTAAATGTACTTAGTTCTTATTAAAATGTTTTACCTAAGATGTTCTTCTAAATATATTAATTAGTTCACTCAATAAAGGTAAGTGCTAATTTAATCAGCTAAGCGCTAAGTGTACAATGATGGATTCAGCAAATACAGCTTCTATATTAATAAGGAAGACAAATCTTAGTGGAAGAAACATAGTTAAAGTATTGTTAAAATACTTTTGAAGTAAAGCAAAAACATGCAATCAGAGAGAAGCATGGGAGAGTGAATTTAGACGTGGGTCAGGATGGTTTCTCTTTGGAAAGCACCCTGATGGAGACCTCAAGAATGAGTAAGAGTGACACGATCAAGAGTGGCGGAGAGACCAGAGTGTACAAAGGGACGGACTGTAGAGAGTTTGGAGCAGCAGAGGAGCAGAACAAAGGCACAGCTGTCCACACAAAGTGAGGAAAAAAGAGAGGGGAACAGGAGGTTCTGCTGGAGTAGGCTGGAGTCACACAATGCTTTATATACCACAGACTGATATATTTAATAGAACTTAACTAGTAGATTCAGTTTTATGTTTGGAAACTCATGAACTATTCTCTCTCTTGTTTCACGGAGACACTCTGTGCCTGTCTCCAAGTGTTCTTGAAAGTTCAAGATTCCTGGGCATCTTTCCTAAAAGCTTGTATTCCCCAACCAGTAACCAATTCGCTGATTCGCCCAAGCCTCTCCCGGTTTCTTCATTCAGTCTCAAATTACACCTGTCCTAGTTCACCTCCTTTGGATTCTTAGGAAGAGATCGCTGGATGCAGTATTGTGTGCTAAAATGGAAACAAGTGATAACCCTATCTGCTACTCTGTCCCTGAGTATTTCCACTTGCTGATGTCTCTGAAAGTGCAAACATTAAAAAAAAAGGAAAAAATGGGAGGTTTTCAACAAACTGTCTAGAGACATGAATGTGACAGTGTGAGCATAGTCTGACCTTATCAATTTATGTATGTGGCCAACTTCTATCCCTTGAGGTGTGTGACCAGTGACATTTCAGCAAAGCACATTTAAGCAGAATATATTTCCTAAGTAACACTTTTTCAAGAAAGAGGAACTAAATAAATATTTTAGGCCTAGGCTTAAAATGTCTTTAAACTTTTTTCTTCTCCAAGGCAAATATACTAACATATGTAGAACAGTCAAATAGTAAAGTACACAGTCACAAAAAAAAGAAGATCCGCACATCACCTACGTTCTGACGACCCAAGACTCTGCGTCTCCGAAGGCAGCCCAAATACCCTCGAAAGAGCGCCCCCAGGAGAAACAAGCTTGATCACTATGCCATCATCAAGTTCCCCCCGACTACTGAGTCAGCCATGAAGAAAATAGAAGACAACAACACACTTGTGTTCATTGTGGATGTCAAGGCCAACAAGCACCAGATCAAACAGGCTGTGAAGAAGCTCTATGACATTGATGTACCCAAGGTCAACACCTTAATCAGGCCTGATGGAGAGAAGAAGGCATACGTTCGACTGGCCCCTGACTATGATGCTTTGGATGTTGCCAACAAAATTGGGATCATCTAAACTGAGTTCAGCTGGCTATATCTAAATACAGTTTTTTCATGATAAAAAAAAAAAATACTTCAGTTGTTCGGGACACAGGATGGGAGTCAAGGAGAAAAAAAATCTTTCTCAGAATGCACTATACCCAAAAGTTGCTTACTATGTGGTTCATATAAGAAAATATTACTTAGTTTTCAAGCCTCATGAGATCCTGAGACATATTATTGGCAATTCCTAGCAACATTACTATTTTAAAAAGTACAGAGAAGTGGAATGACTTACTTTATGATTTACTGAGGTAATAAAGCTATCAGAGAGGAATTCCCTTGTTGTCCCCAAACCAAATATATTTATTTCCCTATCAATATTTTCCTTCCATTCTGGACACGAACCTCATTTTTCCCCCTTTTCCAGTATTTTTTTTCAGTTATTTATCCCTCTGCCCTATTATTAACTTCTGTATGGCTCCTCTTTCCTCACATCTCTTTCCAGCAAATTCCTCCAATTCCTCATGTCTCACTGACCCTGTAATCCTATGTGACTTAAATCTTCATCATTCCACTGAAACTGCTCTTACATCCTCTCATTCAGTGGAATGGATTTATGTACCTCTTGCCTGCTAACTCCACACTCAAACATCTGACTGCTTACCTGGGATGTCAAGTCAATATTAAATAAGTACCTCCAGCTTAGAATGTTAAAAAGAATCTTTACGGAAAAACAAAACAGAACACATTCAATGTACTGTGCCCCTAAATCTAGGTTAAAAAACAAAAAAGTGAAACTAGAACTAGAATTTCACCAATTTTCTTGGGTGACAATGATGGACATCAAGATTCATAAACACTGTCATATAATGTAGTGCAAAATTTCATTTGCATTATGGTATTAGAATACTCCAGTAAAACATATTTAATAATTTATTTTAAAATAAAATACATCAACAGCTCTAATTTACATTTGTGTAACTATGGAGTGTTTCTGTCCCCTCTTTAAAAGTGAGGTGAAGTCTTTCCTATGTACATGCATACATACATGTATGTATCTTTTTTTTTAAAGATTTTATTTATTTATTTGATAGACAGATCACAAGTAGGCAGAGAGGCAGGCAGAGAGAGAGGGGGAAGCAGGTTCCCCGCTGAGCAGAGAGCCCGATGCGGGGCTCGATCCCAGGACCCTGAGATCACGACCTGAGCCAAAGGCAGATGCTTAACCCGCTGAGCCAAATATGTTATATATTAATGTATTTGAATAATTTCAATACTCCTATGTATACACACAAGCAAAGCAAATAAAGATAATTGTTATTATATAAAAAATGACCTTCATAAAGAGGAGGATACAAAGTATTAGCATATTTAACATGGTGAACAGATGAACAGATTCATTACTATCTGTCAGGGGACTACTGGTTATTTTTATGTATGTATGTATTTATTTATTTATTTACTATTTTATTTATTTATTTGACAGAGAGAGACCACAAGTAGGCAGAGAGGCAGGCAGAGAGGAGGAAGCAGGCCCCCCGCTGAGCAGAGAGCCAGATGTGGGGCTCGATCCCAGGACTCTGAGATCATGACCTGAGCCAAAGGCAGAGGCTTAACCCACTGAGCCACCCAGGCACCCCAGGACTACTGGTTATAAGTCAAAGTTAAAGGAACCATCATAAAAACAAAATATTTGATGCACTCAGTCCACACTCATGCTGTTGTTGGTTTTTTTGTTTTTTTGTTTTTGTTTTTTTTTGGTCTATAATCCTGCTTGTATACATATACAATGACAAACAACCCAGTTTACAAAAATCAAGAGTACACTCTATGTGTTACGAGGAATTCTTAGATGAACCCCAAGAAGATACGTCCTTGTATAACCTCCTTCCTCATCACTTGCTTCTAGTCAATAGAATGTGGCAAAAGTGATGAGATAGTCACTCTCTTAGCTATGTTCTATGGCAAAGGGAATGGATAGTCAGTGTCATAATTATGTCATATCAAATAGGACTCCATGTTTGCAGAGTGTGGCTGGTCCTTGCATCATAAACCCCCCTGTCAGTTCTCATTATAGTACTTTGTGTTTCTTCCATACAGAAACGGAAATAAGAGTAAAAAGACAACATCTAGGGAGACAAGATGGCAGGGAACTAGGAGGATGCTCTGGTTCAACCTGTCCCCTAAAGTGAGCTGATTACCTACCAAGGAACTCCGATCACTCATGAAATCAGCCTGAGATCAAAATTCTACTCGTCAGGATCTCTACGGGGGCAGAAGACACCAGTGGGCAGGTAAAGCCCAGCGGGAACACCGGACTGGTATCGGAAGATAAACAAAAGGGGGAGGGAGCCACCAAAGGAGACGCATTGGGAAGTAATACCCCAATACGAGAGTCCCCTAAGACTGGGGACCAGCATTAACTTGAAG